>LR738709.1:252975659-253001139 GCA_902687465.1 Secale cereale | reverse complement strand
GGGGGGGCAGAAGGTTGAAGACGACCTCGTTGAGGGCGTTGCGGTGCTCCCCAGCTCGGGTACGTCGAGGGGACAGGAAGACGGAGCTGCGGCGACTCTTCTTGGCATGGTTGCGAGGTGTGCGGTGGCCGGTGGCCATGGCTACGACGAGCGGCGGCGATGGTGGCGTTCGTCCATGGCGAGGAGTAGCAGGGGGGGAGGGGATCCAGTGAGAGGGAGGAGGAGTGACAAAGAGAGGCAGGGAGGTGCATGGCAACCTCAGGGCGATGAGGAGGCAGACAGAGAGGTAGGAGGTGGCCGGTGTGTGCCGGCGCGCGGCGGCCACGCGCCCTCCTGCCCACTGGCAGGAGGTTGAAGACAGTAGGAGGGAGGAGGTGGGCTGGGCCGGCCACTTGGGCCGCCAGGTGGGCTGCATAGGTAAAACTCTTCTCTTTTCTAATTCTGTTTATGTTTTCTATTTTATCTTCTGTTTTCTATTTCTTTTGTAACTTTGTGGCTTTTCTAAAAATGCTTAGGCACTTTCAAAAATCACCAAACTGCTCATGCCCACTGTTTAGCATATAACCAACATGGAACATTTCAGTTTAGGATTATTTGAGCATTTAAAATAATATATAAAATTTAAATGCCCAAATGCAATTAAGATATGATTTAATTCAAAAATCCAGAATGGTCCTAGAAATAAGTGCAACATTTTTGGCAGGGGTTTTTAATCAATCCAAAAATAATGAACTTTTCCAAGGGGCATTTTGGGTTCATTGAAAAGGATTTTAATTTGACCCTAGTTAAATTCATTTAATGCTAGGGTTTGAGCATCCCCGTTTCAGGTTTCCTTAGAAAATAAACATGATGCAACAGACAGGTGCTATCCTAAAGCAAGGTGAAGCTGGGGATGTGACAACTCACCCCCACTAAACAAGAATCTCGTCCCGAGATTCAAGACGTGAGATAAGAAATCAGAGGGGACACTAACTAACATAATTTTCTCGATCCAGTTTTCCTCCTCGAAATTGTTGATTCATAGCATCATGTTGATCCTGACATCCTTGATTACCAGATCTTTGTCCAACACAGTGATAACAGAAGAAGCTCTACGGTAATCTATCTTGCCGAAGATCGAGCAACTCAGATCAACTTATGGAGTGAGACGTTGAAACATCTCTTGGGCTGAGACACGGAGTACACCTCCAAAGGGATGTAGTGAAATAAATGATGAAGGTTCACCTAATGGCAATAATTCCACACCTAAGAAGAGGGTGATCGATACCACCAGACGGGGCACCTTAGGGAAGGTGACTCGTAGAGTTATTCCCCTAAGTGGCAAAAAGAATTACTTTTGATATAGAGGTCATTGAAACTCTCTATACCAGCCGGAGGCAAATCACAATCGATCGTTTGACGGTGTCCGAAAGAATGACATATTCGGCCAGAATGGATGATGTGGACTACCTTGTTAAAGACAATACAAGGGATGATTTTGGTTATCATCGGAAATGGATGGGACCCATGGCAAGTCCATTGCTGAAGATAATCCTGAACACCAGTGATTGAGAACGGTAACCCATGGAGAATTGGCACATTGGCGGTGCAAGCTGGGAACAAAATGCAAATGCTGGGAATGATTCTGGTAACTAGGAAGAATCCCAACAGTAGAGAGTGAAACTAGTCTTTGAGAGGTTATAGTATAACCAAGAACACTGGGAGCAATCCCGGTTAGTGTCGAGGATAACACCTAGTGCTTGTGCGTGCTCTCAAGAACTTGAGCATTCCCATAATCATCATGGTTTTACCAATATCCGTGTCAAGGATCCTGGCAACATCACATACTACCATGATGAATAATGATGGATGATGCAGATGCAAAGAAAGATAACACCTTCTTGGGTTTCACCTTAGCGGAGTCAAAGGGCAAAACCTGGATGATCGACCGAGAGACATTTAGCACTCCGCTTCTAATGTTCTCCTTGATGTGTTAGCGTAAGCCATTCATAGATATGTTTGGCATCTCGAACATCAAATAAAGGTCGGACTTCGGGAGCACAAGAATCCATAAGGAACAACTAGGGAGTAAATCCTACGAAGTTCTTATGGGGAGGTGGCCAACCTCTTCAATCAAGATTCTACAACAATAGGTCTTCCAGCTGGGTGTGTTGGCCACGACATCCACTTTACCGGTTATCGAGAGACCAATATTATAGTTCTTGGGAAAAGCTCCAACCATCATATCTGCCTGAGATTCAGTTCTGGTTGGTGTCAGGATATTCCAAACTCATCGAGTCTAGAAGAAAAAATGAAAGTTTACAACACCAATCGACGAGATGGCGTTGCGAGATTCTCGGGAGTGAACTACGATAGCAAGCTCCAAAACATGAGCTGGTTCTGCTACACACATGTGAACACGTTGCCCCAGACAAACATGATCACGTAGTAGTATTACAATGAAACACTACCAAGTTCGGGTTGGGGAACCATCATCGAGGATATCGAGGTCCTTGCATAAGTCCGGATCTTAAGAAGGAACTTCTTCTCCTAGGTCAATCAATCAGTGGCTTGGTGTGCTAGGGATACATATAGAGTGAAGGTTGCAAGTCTCCAAACCACAGAATACTTCGCACATATGCATGACTGACTTGGGATGATTCCACAGAAAGCAAAATAAACTTTCTCAAACTCACGATGGCAACTTACATCAACTACACATGAATTAGGGAAAGTTTCTTCTCTCATCCGACATATACCTCATGAACGGGACACGAAGGTAATGCTTACCAAATTTCCAACACTAGCTTAATGTCCTACAAAATCATGGAGGAGATAAGGATGTTTGTTGATGGGCTCAACAACAATCCATCCAGATTTCCATGGAGATGGAATTCCATAATTATGTGAACAAGTGATAGTATTGGTTAGACCCAGGAGATATAATGGTGTATGATCGAGGGATCAACCACGAGTAAGACAACATTATGAACATCGTTGGTTCTGATTTGATTTGATGATAGCCCATACTCAAATCAAAGTTTTGATATGACAATAGGTCCAACAACTGATCACAAGGACCAACTGATGAAGATGTCATCTATCTTCAACACACGCAAACATACCCCTTGAGATGAACTAAGCTGGCAAGCTTTTATCTTCCAACTCTCCAAGTTATTGTTTTAGCTTAACCAACCAGTTCAAGGTATCCAATACACATTCTTAGAGAAGTGGTGGTTTATAAGGAACCAAGTTGATCACGAATTCAACATAGCGGTCAGGGAACAACCTGGTAATACTTTCGAGAAGATATTCGGAAAATCACGAACCACCGATATGTTACTAAGCTCGAGAACAATCTTGCCTTTCAGAGCAAGACGATATGATCAAATGAGCAAGGACTTAACACAATCCTAACTCATCAACCAAGGAGTGCACCAGGGAAGTGGACTAGGTAGCACGATCAAACTTAGGGTGATGATTCAATAATCAACTCGCTAAGGATGAGGTTGTTGTCCTTTAACTACCAAGCAACGAAGTTGCTAGGAGTATTAATTTCACACATCACAATTCACTTGTCAGCATTCCGGTTACAATAACACGGAAACCGAGGGATGAACAGTAATGGCAAGAAGTATTACTACATCAAGAATTCATAAGAGATAATGCAATTCTCACGACATTCTTGACATAAAGATGGTAATACTCCAGGATAGAACAGTTTAGAAGCTGCATTAGCATTCTTCATCTGCGAAGTACAACTTCTTTGACCAAATCCGGGATATGGATAGGGTACTGGAGTTTGTTTCTCCTAGTCATTCCGAGATAGAATGAATTGACGGATCACAAGAGTAAAAGGCATCGATGAACACGAGTGCACAACTACTCCTGACTATCAATTGATAGACGAGGGTCATAATACAACTAAAAGGACACAACTCAAGGAACATATAACTTCTGAGTTGCGGATGCATAGATTAACATGTCGAACGAGTTCGACATATGTCTTCCAGATAACCCATGCAGAAAGTAGAATTGGCAGAGTCACAATATGAATGGAGTACTACTCAAGAGCACTCGGGTTGTGATCTTTTGGTTCAGAAGAACTTCTGCCATGATGGTTCATGGTATTTGGAAGAAGGATATACCACGGACCTCGAGGACTATCACAAGGTTACTAATATCCTAAAGGGACGAGCAAATACTACCAACATGAAGTGGGTAGAAAGAATCTTGGGTTCAAGAACCCAGGAATAGAATGCCTACCAACTAAATGGCATCACGGGATGCTTTCGAGAATAATGGCCAGAATCATCACACTGAGAATATGAAGCATTGCTAGTTTACTGGGTGATCTTCTAGGACAGCTAGGGTCATAATGATAAGTCCAACATATATGTCGAGGTAGCAGAGTACCTCAACACAACGACTAGTGTGGTTAATCTGGCCTAAAAGGACATTAAGAACAGATAGGAATGGTTTGCAAATGCATCAGACTATTTAGAAACCTGGGATGACTCGGACAGCATAACGGCTGTAAATGCTCGAAAAATACTTTTGAGATTCAAGCGAAAGGATAGCATATCCACTTAACATCATAATGTCAATATTCTGAGACCAACAATTGAACAACAGAAATAGTAGAAACTGAACTGAGGGTTGAATCCACAATAACGTGATCCTGATAAATAGAATGAGAATCCTAGTTCTTAATCCCCGTAGAAATAAGAAGGTGACTCAGATCATAAGGTCATAAGGTAAAGGAGTAAAAAGAGCCTTACGTTCCCTTCCACAATCAATTCCCTTACATAACTAAAGAGTTTCTAGACACTACTTCGACCAGTTTGGCTTGCTAATCCTACAGGCAGTCAGGCTCTGATACCAAAGCTGTCGGGACCCCGATCCTAAGTCACACAGGTCTAGCCTGTAACACATCATATCACTTTGCGGCCTCACGCACGGTATCCCCACGGGTGCCACCTTACCTGGCCCGGGACCGTTTGAGCATTTTGGCACACGTATATGATAGTGTCGCTAGCATCCATATGACAGAGAACCCGGGCCGACATGACTAGTTATAAACCAAAAGTGGCACTAAATTACAAGGACAGGCATACATGACCCAGCAACGAACGTGTCGGTCATCAACGTATGAACCCAAGTCGTAGCAAGCTACAAGGACTTAAAGGAACAACGCGTGACATTTCCCCTAAGGGACAGACACAAGAACGAAGAAGGACACATGCCGGCCAGCCTAAGAGTTCCGGAGCAGTAGCAAGCTACCAAGGCTCAGTGGAAGCACTAGGAGACATTTCCCTATAAGGTAGGCTACCAAAGGTAAACAACTAGGTGTCGGATCCCACACATAGCAATACACATTACACGTACGCATAACATGCAAGTATGTGCTGTACAACAAGGCATCACAACATAACTCAACAACTCATATAGATAAAGGCCCAGAAGAGCCATCATAGCATTTATTACAATCAGAGGTCACATGACCCAACATACAGAGCATACATGCAATGGAAGCATAACATGTCTGAGTACAGACAACTACAAATGAAAAAGGCTGAGAAGCCTGACTATCTACCAGACCCTCCCAAGGGTACAAGATCGTAGCTGAGGTAACAAGCTAAACGTCGAAGTCCACGCGGAACCACTAGCGAGACTGAAGTCTCTCTGCAAAACATAAATTAAGCAAACGTGAGTACAAAGGTACTCAGCAAGACTTACATCAGAACTAGCTACATATGCATCAATATCAACAAAGGGGGTGGTGGAGTTTGACTGCAGCAAGCCAGCTTTGACTCGGTGGCTATCCTAAACTACGACTGCAAGTAACTCTTTTGAGGTGGCGCACACGAGTCCACATATTCACGAATCAATACACCACTATGGATCCGCTCCCGTCTCCCTACGAGAAGGCCATCCATAGCACTCACGCTTATCTTGCGTGTTTTAGAGTATCCACTTTCACTTGTCTATGAACTGTAATAGGCAACCCAGAAGTCCATTTCCGCGGACACGGCTATTCGAATAGATTATATTTAACCCTGCAGGGGTGTATTTCTTCACACACGCTCTCACCACTTACCGCCGTTTACACGACATGTACTCGGCAACCTTCAAGCGGAGGCCCAGCGAGGGTGTCGGCCACGACCTGACTAACCACACAAGTCTCTCGTCCAGGTTTATCGCCTATTTGGGTTCCATCCGTGGGGAGATCCGGCCGGGGTGTCGCTCACGGCCCCAAACGATGTGTACAGGGTTCCCGCATCACCAAACGGGCAATCGGTACACCATGCCACGTACCTGCCGCGTCACAGCCCACCCCAAGGGTCAGCGCTGCGCACGACCTCCAGTAAACTACAAACACCAGAAACTAGTTGCAACTCCTGGACAGAGATCATGTTGATTAATAAGTCGAGAGAGTCAATTAAGGATCCTAATGTGTGGTAGTAGCTGTTTCATGGACCAACCAACACAGAACTCAGTTCCTGAGGACGGCTGCAATGAGACAACCCACCATGTACTCCTACATGGCCTCTCATCGCTACCTTTACCAAATCGTGTTCACACACTTAGCTCACTCACAGTAGGACATGTTCATCACCCTTCCAATTCATCCCCGATGAATCAGACCTGACACAACTCTAAGCAATAGCAGGCATAACCAGATAGCATGAATGAGTAGGCACAACATGGCTCAAACAACTCCTACTCATACTAGTGGGTTTCAACTATTTACTGTGGCAATGACAGGTCATGCAGTGGAAAGGGGTTCAACTACCGCAGCAGGTAACAGTTGAAGCGTTGTTGTCCTAATGTAGTAAAAGAGAGCAAGAGCGAGAGGGTGGGATTGTATCGGAATGCTCAATGGGGTTTTGCTTGCCTGGCACTTCTAAAGATAACAATGAGTCTTCATCGGTGTCATCGAACTCATCGTTGGAACGTCGTCTACTGAGAGGGGACAAAACCGACAAACAGAGAAAGAACACAATCAATGCAATGCAACAATATGATGCATGATCATGACATGGCAATATGCTGTTGATTGAGCTAATGCAACTAGCAACACAATTAAATGAAGTTGGTTTGAACCAAAGGTTCAAATTCAAACTCCATATGTGATTATTTAAATGCCATTTAATTGATTTGACCTGATCAGCAGGTTTAACTTGTTCAAACATGCATGAAAATGCCATAAACAGATTCCTTGGATTTTTCTGATCATTTTTCATATATAAATTATTTTCATCTAAGCTACGGTTGATTTTATATGATTTTTAGAAGTTTTGGCTATTTTCTGAAATAAATAAATCATTTAAGATTTATTTTAAAATCCAGAAACACTTTACTGCGTCAGCATGACCACATGCTGACGTCAGCAGGTCAACAGGGGCTGTTCGGGTCAAACCTGACCAGTGGGGCCCACTGGTCAGTGACCCACTAGCTAACAGAGTTAGTTAGTTTTTAAACTAACACTAATTAAACTGCTGGTGGGGCCTGGGCCCACATGTCAGTGACTCATAGAGCTAAGCACAGAGATTAGTACTTAAATAAAACCTAACTAAACTAATCAACGGTCGGCCCCACATGTCATGGACATAGGGGGGGGGTCCAGCCGGAGTCAAACGGGGCCAAAACCACCGGCGGCTCGACGCTGGCGAGGCCGACTGTGGCGGCGGTGCTCGGGATTCGCCCTCCGGCGACCATTTGGACGGCGGCTTGGTGCCACGCGTAGCTGGGGAGCTCGCGCATCTAATGGAGGCAACGGGAGGACACGGGGACGGCGGAGCTCGTCGGAACGGAGCTCGCGGCGGCGCCGGAGTTCGGGCTCCGTCGAGCTAGGCGATGCGGGGCTCGGGGAGGTGAGCGGGGAGGTGCTACGGGCTTCTACGGTTGCGGTGAAGACGATGCCGTGCTTGGAATCAAGCCAACGTGGTTGTGGCCACGACGGCGACGTGCAGTGGCGGCGGCGGGTGCGGCTGAGCTCGGCGGGGTCGATGTGGTGCACAAGAAGGCAAACGGAGAGGGGGGAAAGGGACGGGAGCTCACAGAGATTCCAGGGGGACAGACGGCGAGCGCGGGGAGGCACGAACGACGACGGAGTATCTCCGGCGATCTGGGGGGGCAGAAGGTTGAAGACGACCTCGTTGAGGGCGTTGCGGTGCTCCCCAGCTCGGGTACGTCGAGGGGACAGGAAGACGGAGCTGCGGCGACTCTTCTTGGCATGGTTGCGAGGTGTGCGGTGGCCGGTGGCCATGGCTACGGCGAGCGGCGGCGATGGTGGCGTTCGGCCATGGTGAGGAGTAGCAGGGGAGGGGGAAGGGGATCCAGTGAGAGGGAGGAGGAGTGACAGAGAGAGGCAGGGAGGTGCGTGGCAACCTCAGGGCGATGAGGAGGCAGGCAGAGAGGTAGGAGGTGGCCGGCGTGTGCCGGCGCGCGGCGGCCACGCGCCCTCCTGCCCACTGGCAGGAGGTTGAAGACAGTAGGAGGGAGGAGGTGGGCTGGGCCGGCCACTTGGGCCGCCAGGTGGGCTGCACAGGTAAAAATCTTCTCTTTTCTAATTCTGTTTATGTTTTCTATTTTATCTTCTGTTTTCTATTTCTTTTGTAACTTTGTGGCTTTTCTAAAAATGCTTAGGCACTTTCAAAAATCACCAAACTGCTCATGCCCACTGTTTAGCATATAACCAACATGGAACATTTCAGTTTAGAATTATTTGAGCATTTAAAATAATATATAAAATTTAAATGCCCAAATGCAATTAAGATATGATTTAATTCAAAAATTCAGAATGGTCCTAGAAATAAGTGCAACATTTTTGGCAGAGGTTTTTAATCAATCCAAAAATGATGAACTTTTCCAAGGGGCATTTTGGGTTCATTGAAAAGGATTTTAATTTGACCCTAGTTAAATTCATTTAATGCTAGGGTTTGAGCATCCCCATTTCAGGTTTCCTTAGAAAATAAACATGATGCAACAGACAGGTGCTATCCTAAAGCAAGGTGAAGCTGGGGATGTGACAGGAAGGCACCCCTTTCTTCAACATCAGCTACGGCTTTGCTGGGAGGAGCTGTGCTGGGATTACCAATGACCCCAAGCCATGCACCACCTACCTGATAACTGGCCTGCATGTAGACGGTGAACGTTCCTCCATCATGGAGATACGAGACTCCTCCTACGCGGCACCTAAGGGTACGGTCCCCGCATATCTTCAGGGCATGGACCAGACTCACTCCCCGAGCGTTAGAGCGAACATTCGACATCGCCAACCACAAGCTACCGCCTGGGGCCTGGACCTAGGCTCTCCCCTCCAGCATAATCTGAAGAGCAGGAAATGGAGGAAGAGAGGGGTATGGATGAATGCCTTGGCTCATCCCCCGCTCCTCCTTTTATAGGCGAGCTGGGGATGGGGGCTTATTCCCCAACGGGTAACCGCTGCCCTCCTCCACCAATTCGAGAAGACCAGGCCCCTGCTTGATGCTCTTCCACACCACGTGCCTCCATTACCTACCCCACTCAATGCATGCGGCATATGTGGATAAGGATAAGGGCGTGGTGGGAATAGTGAATTGGGAGTTACCCGCCCATGCGTTAAAGGCATTCACGGGCCATTACAAGAGTGGCCCCACCATGATTGGAGTTACGCGAATCACGGAAGAAACGGAAACTGGCCCAGGCTCAAGTTAATGAAATGCAAAGAAGATCTCGGAGACGGCGAGCCGCTCCCACTCCTTTTCCTGTGCGCTAGTTAGAGCCTACCCCGACGATGCCCAGCGGTGCGTCTGGGCCAGGCTCGGGGGCTCCTGTCGGTGCAACAAACCCTGGGTCTGTTGCCCCACACTGTACACAGGCCCAAGGACAAGATCACAACACTAGGATTAGAGCAAGGCTCGAAGGGATCAGCTCTTTGAGGAATGAGAGAGCTAGTTGCGAAGATCAAGACAACCAAGACTAAGCGAAGAGGCAAGATACCACCAGAAGAAGAGCCTTCCTTGCTGGGCACGCGAGCATGGCAAGGTTGGATCACCCCAAAAGAAATCCTTGAAGACCGCCCCAGCAAGCCTACGAGGGCTCGCGGAGCCAAACCACCCCGTTGCACCACCTCACAGTGACACACGTTATTGATCAGTGCGGTGTCAAGCTCCTAAGTGGCTCAGTGGCAGCCCCTTACCACATGGCGGCATCTTCCTACAGAAAGAACCTCCAAGTCACACACGTCCTGAGACGTGTCAAGCAAGCAGGCGCGAAGCTGGCAAAACAGCCCGGCAAGGCTTGCCAGGCGAGCCATGATGTGACACTAAGCGGCGCATTTAATGCGCTCTGTCAACCTACAGAGTTAGGTATGATAGCACTGTTCGCTATCTAATCAGTATGGAAAGACTGATTTGCCATTATGGTGACCCCTTGATTTATAAAAGGAGGCCCATGGCCGCCGTAAAAAGGATTTAGTTGATTTGGACCCTCGCACACTCATACGTGCATAGTCACTCTCACCCCAAGGCAACCATGTCGGGCAAGAGTGCCGCGCTTTTTCCACCTTCCACCATCAATCCACCCAAGCAAGAGTAGGGTTTTTGCCACACGGCGGCCCGAACCTGGGTAAAAACTGTCTGTGTGATGTCTGCCGTGCTACGCTACACTCCTCCGCTCTTTGTGCAATGTGCCCATCCCCCCGCCAAACCAAAAGGGGCTCTGGGTCCCATAGGTGGTCGTGGTTTCCCACGACAAAATACAAGCCACGCACCATATGCAACATGCAACCAGATATCACACTCCCATGTTAGAGCAAGCACCTGGGGTTGCAGAGTAGGGGAGATGAGATATGGAACTTGCACTGCAGCTGGAGTAGCAGGAGAATCTGTAGAGATCATCTGTTTCGTTTACTCTAGTGGACCACCATCATCCCGTGCGTTTGTCCATTTAGATTTCGCCTTGTCAAGTCAAACCCATAAGAAAAAGGTGTGAAATTCGCTCTTCCAAATTCGTTTATGCATGATACTGATGAACATAAATTTTATGTAAGGCAGCCGCGTTGTAGGAGGATGGAATCATGGAATATGTACGAAAAACGCTAAGCAGTAGCCATTTCAACAAATTAGAAGCAATGCAAGCTAGACACCAGATGAAAGATCCAACAAAAAACACTCTACCAAGTTAAAAGTGTCTCATCATAAGTGGCATTTCAACTAATTAGAGGTAGTACATGCTTGAAATGATATGCAAGATGCAACGAATATCACACTGTTAATTTGAAGGTGATTGATGCAGGATACACAAGAAAGGTAGTTTGATGTAAGAACATATTTAATAGAAATACGTAGTATGTATCAAAATCAGAAAGGCATGTCATATTCACAGGTATAATGTGTTAACTAAGCACATGCAATTTACCCTAATTAGAAGGACCACAAGCTGGACACCATATGAACCATGCAACCACATATCACACTACGAAGTTAGAGCAAGCACCTACGATGGTGGTGTAGGTGATATGAGTTCTTCAACAACACATCTACGTTCAATATCTTCATTTAGACTTGTCATTTCGTGAGAATCAGGTGGGGAGGATGAAAGTGCACTCTTTATAAGAGTAGCGCGCCTCATACTAACCCACGGGCGTGACTGTCTCATCATAAGTGATAGATGCATGACACACAAGAACAGTAGTTTGATGTAAGAACATGGTGTGATAGGCAGATGTAGCATGTACCGAAATAGTAAGGCGTGTCATATTCACATGTATAATACTATAATGTGTAGGGTAAGGAGATGCAGTTTAACAAATTAGAAGTAATACAAGCTAGGCACCATATACAACATGCAACCAGATATCACACTGCCTTGTTAGAGCAAGCACATGGGGTTATGGAGTAGGGGAGATGAGATTTAGAACTTGTGATGTAGTAGGAGTGGCAGGAGAATCTACAGAGATCATCTGTTTCGGTTGCTCCAGAAGACCACCATCATCCCGTGCGTTCATCCTTTTATATTTTGCCTTGTTAAGTCAAACCCACCAGAAAAAGGAATGAAATTCACTCTTCCAAATTCGTTGATGCTTGATACTGATGAACACAACTTTTATGTAAGGCAACCACATTGTAGGAGGATGGAATCATGAAATATGTACGGAAAATGCTAAGTAGAAGGCATTTCAACAAATTAGAAGCAATCCAAGATAGACACCATATGAAAGATCCTACTAGAAACACTCTACCAAGTTAAAAGTGTCTCATCATAAGTGGCATTTCAAATAATTAGAGGCGGTACATGCTTGAAATGATATGGAAGATTCAACCAATATCACATTGTCAATTCGAAGGTGATTGATGCGGGATACGCAAGAAAAGTAGTTTGATGTAAGAACCTAGTTAATAGAAAGACGTAGTTATGTACCAAAAATAGGAAGGCATGTCATATTCACAGGTATAATATATTAACTAAGTACATGCAATTTACCCTAATTACAAGGAATACAAGCTAGACACCATATGCCACATGCAACCACATATCATAATGCGAAGTTAGAGCAAGCACCTGCGATGGTGGTGTAGGGGAGATTTGTTCTTCAACTACACAACTATGTTGAATATCTTCATTTAGACTTGTCATTTCTTGAGAATCATGTGGGGTGTATGAAAGTGCACTCTTTATAAGTGTAGCACATCTGATACTAACCCACGGGCCTGACTATCTCATCATAAGTGATAGATGCAGGACAGACAAGAACACTAGTTTGATGTAAGAACATGGTGTGATAGGTAGATGTAGTGTGTACCAAAATAGGAAGGTGTGTCATATTCACATGTATAATACTATAATGTGTAGGCTAAGGAGATGCAGTTTAACAAATTATAAGCAATACAAGCTAGGCACCATATGCAACATGCAACCAGATATCTCACAGCCATGTTAGAGCAAGCACCTGGGTTGTGGAGTAGGGGAGATGAGATTTGGAACTTGTGATGTAGTAGGAGTGGCAGGAGAATCTACAGAGATCATCTGTTTTGGTTGCTCCAGAAGACCACCATCATCCCATGCGTTCATCCTTTTATATTTTGCCTTGTTAAGTCAAACCCACAAGAAAAAGGAATGAAATTCACTCTTCCAAAATCGTTGATGCATGATACTGATGAACACCACTTTTATGTCAGGCAACGACATTGTAGTAGGATGGAATCATGGAATATTTATGAAAAACGCTAAGCATAAGCCATTTCAATAAATTAGAAGCAATGCAAGCTAGATACCATGTGAAAGATCCAACAAAAAACACTCTACCAAGTTAAAAGTGTCTCATCATAAGTGGCATTTCAACTAATTAGAGGCAGTACATGCTCGAAATGATATGCAAGATGCAACCACCATCACACTGTCAATTTGAAGGTGATTGATGCAGGATACGAAAGAAAAGTAGTTTGATGTAAGAACATGGTTAATAGAAAGATGTAGTATGTATCAACAATAGGAAGACATGTCATATTCATAGGTATAATCTGTTAACTAAGCACGTGCAATTTACCCTAACTAGAAGGAGTACAAGCTAGACACCATATGCAACATGCAACCACATATCACACTTCGAAGTTAGAGCAAGCAACTATGACGATGGTGTGGGGGAAATGAGTTCTTCAACTACACAACTACGTTGAAAATCTTCATTTAGACTTGCTGTTTCTTGAGAATCATGTGGGGAGGATGAAAGTCCCTCTTTATAAGAGTAGTGCATCTCATACTAACCCACGGGCATGACTGTCACATCATAAGTGATAGATGCAGGACACACAAGAATAGTAGTTTGATGTAAGAACCTGGTGATAGGCATATGTAGTATGTACCAAAATAGGAAGGACTGTCATATTGACATGTATAATACTATAATTTGTAGGCTAAGGAGATGCAATTTAAGAAATTAGAAGCAATACAAGCTAGGCACCATATACAACATGCAACGAGATATCACACTGCCTTGTTAAAGCAAGAACATAGGTTTGTGGAGTAGGGGAGATGAGATTTGGAACAAGCGTTATGTCGATGAAACAAACCCTGGGACTGTTGCCGTGACTGTGCACAGGCACGGGAACAATATTGAAGAACCAACCCATGTCAGAGTACAAGAAACGCAGAAGTTCGAAGGACCAACAAGCAGATCAGAGGAACCAAGACAAAGCCAGAGAATCAAGATATCGCCTAGAGAAAGGCCTCCCTTGCCAGGCAGGTGATCCCGACAAGGGGCGAGGCCACCCCCAGAAGACGACAACCAAGTCATCCCGGCAGAGCCTGCCGGGACTCGCGGAGGCTAAACTACCTCACCAACCACTCCACCACGACTCGCGTCGTCGATCAGTGTGGTGCCAAGCCGGAGAGTAACTCAGTGGCAGCCATTTGTCACATGGCAGCCTCTCCCTACAGAAAAAACTCACAGATGACACTAGTCCTGCACATGTCAAGCGAGCAGGCGCGGTGCTGGCAAGATAGCCCGGCAAGCCTTGCCGGGCAACCAGTGATGTGACGTTGAGCGATGCACTTAATGCGCCCTGTCAGTCCGCAGAGTTTGGTATGATGGCACTGTTGCTATCTTATCAGTGCATAATGACTGCTTTGCCATTGTGGTAACCCCTTGATCTATAAAAGGAGGCCCATGGCGACTATAGACAGGGCTAGAAGGTTGGATAATTCACGCACCCATACACGCGTAGTTGCTGCCGCCCTGAGGCAACTCCTGCCAGGTAAGTGTACTACGCTCTACCACCTCATTTCGACCATCAATCCACCAAAGCAATAGTAGGGTTTTACACCTCGTGGCGGCCCGAACCTGGGTAAAACTGCCCGCGTGATCTCTGCCGTGCTGCCCCATGCGCGTCTGCTCTTTGTCCAACACGATGTCCCCCTGCCGAACTAGCAAGGGGCCTCCTGGTCCCATAGGTGGTAGTGGTTTCCATCGACATCTTTGGCGCACCAAGTAGGGGGCTCGCTTGCGCGAACCTGAAGGTGTGTGCAGCGCGCCATCTTCACCGCCATCTTCATCTTTGACGACGCCATCGACCATGGCGCCCAAGAAGAAACCTGTTCTTCGATGCATCCATCCACCTCGAAGGCTCCGCCGTCCGTGGCCTCTAGCGCTGCGGGAGGTGTGGAGGCACGCGAGGACGCGGACGCTTCTGGGGATGTGGTCAGAGCAGGCGGCTCTGTCACCACTTCCCCCACGGCCGATGCACGAGCAGGAGGCACCAAAGAAGAGTAGCGTTAGCAACACGTCGATGGCCATGCTCCCCAAGGCCCAGGCGAAGGGGTTACTACATCTGCACCCCTTTCGCCTATCGACAAGCACAACCACAACAACTGCGCTCAGACCGAGGTGAATCGTCGCCCTTGGACCGTTCCCACCACATGTGTGGTCGTAGCGCGTGCGCCTCCCCCTAGATGGGTCGACCAAGACGCTATGCTCAACGGAGCCACTGGCCCTCATGCGCCTTCGTCGGAACACCCTGCCATCCAGGTGGTCGCCACGCAGTAGCGGGGGCGCAGTGCTGCCGCCGTCGGCACGGTCAGGAGCCGAGCGACGGTATGATTGACTTCATAATCACCCATGCCAAATACAGCCTCGGAGGCCATGGCGCGGGCTCAGCTGCTGCTGAGGTTTCCGCCAGCGGCTGAGCAGATGGAGGAATGGCATGCCACCATCCAAAGTTTGCTCGGTTTCGCCGAAGCTAGGGGCTCACGGCGAACTGACCCGCCGAGACCTCCCCAAGCGCTAGCAACGGCTCGTGCTGCTGACCATACGGAGGGAGCTGTCCCCATGGTGCAATCCCCACCACGGCAGCCAGTACGAGCACAACAGAATCAAGACCCCAACGACGTCTCGATGGCCTCTTCTGACCCTCGAGCGCATCCAGGCTAACGACGAGTCCCGAAGGATAGGCAGAGAGGAGATGTGTGTGTAGTTAGTGACAAACGCCACGGCGACCTCCGCCAGACTGACGGGTGCGACGGCCCCGACATCGACGAGCCCGCGCTCGGTATTGGCGGGTGCCTATCTTTCGAGGTTGGCTGCCCTGCCTTTACTCGTGAGCTGCGGAAAGTCCGTTGGCCCTCCATTCACACGTTCAAGCTAGAGATACCTAAGAAGTACGATGGGAGGCTGAACCCGGCAGAGTTCCTGAGCATCTACACCAACGCTATTCAGGCTGCCGGGGGAAGAGATGAGAAGTTGTTTGCCAACTACTTCCCTTTGGCCCTCAAGTCCAATGTGAGGTCTTGGCTGATGCACGTGCCGAAGAACTCCATCTCATCGTGGGAAGACCTGTGCCACAAATTCATTGACGCCTTCATGGGTGGCCACCAAGAACCTGGCAGGCCCAGCGACCTGCAGCTTCTCTAACAGAAGGAAGAGAAACCCTCTGTAAGTATTTACAAAGATTTAGCAAGGTTCATCAAAATATCCTAAATATCCATCCGACAGTCGTAATAGCCGTCTTCCAGTCCAATGTGTTCAACCGCTAGATTCGTTCTAAGATGAACGTGCGGTTGCCCAAGACTGTGAAGGAGCTCTACACGCTAGTGGATAAGTGTGCTCGGATGGAGGAGGGAAGAAAATTGCCGGAGAGGAAGATTGCATCAATGTTGATTCAGAGGATGGTGATGAATCAACCAGTCAGAAGAAGAGCAAGAAGCGCAGTAAGAAGCAGAGAGATAAGGCAGTGATGACTATGGAAGGATCGGGTATGCCAAGTACAGGCAAGAAAGCCAAGGCTGAGGCCCCCGGCAAGGAAGCTCTCCTGCGCACTGACTGTCGGGAAGCCGCTACTGCCGAGAAAGCCATGAAAGGTGATGGGCCGTATTGCAAGATTCATCAGACAAAGGGCCACGACCTTCAAGAGTGTTATCAGGTTGAGCAGCTTGTCAAGCGACAGAGAGCAGAGTATGAGAAGCATGATAAGGAAAAGGGTCAGAATGTTGCTGGTGGTAAGGGCCGAGGTGGTGAAGTAAATCACCCTGGCAAACCCCTTCGGAACCAAGGAAAGCCCGCCAAAGGTTGAGAAAAGGGAGCGTGTGATGATGAGAGTGATGGAGGGGATGAAGAGGAAACCAATGAGCAGGGGTTTCAGAAGGCCACTGACTCCCTGTGCGTTGTCGGAGGTGCATCTCCGCACGCCTCTCATCATCAACTCAAGCGGTGGGCGCAAGAAGTCAATGTTGTGGAGCCAGCGCCAGAGGCCCGGAAGCCTCTCAAATGGTCACGTACGCCCATCATCTTTGATGAGGAGGATCATCCTAGCCGTACCAGTGTGGTAGGATGCTTGCCGTTATTGGTCTCCCCAACAATTCGCAACCTCAAGGTCACAAAGATATTGGTGGACGACGGGGCCGGGTTGAATCTGATTTCCCCAGCAGTTATCAGCAAGATTCAGATAGCAGAGGAAGAGCTAGAGGTTACCGACACGTTTCAAGGAGTTAATCCCGGCAGGATTCATCCTAAGGGAAAAATCACGTTGCCGATAACATTTGGGGGGGAACTTAACTACCGGACTGAGAGGATTGTGTTTGATGTGGTTAATCTCCCCCTGTCGTACAATGGGATTCTTGGACGCCCGGCCCTGGCTAAATTCATGGCGGCATCCCACTATGCCTACAACACCTTGAAGATGCCTAGGCCACTGGGAGTTATCACCATCCCATCCAATGAGAAGGATGCAATCATTTGTGTGGACAAGATGTACCAGGATGCGGTCGCGACAGAGGCAGAGGCAGCAGCAGTTCCCGCCAACGAAAGTAAACGAAGGAAGAGGAATTGTAGGACCTCCGACAAAGATTCCAAGAAGCATGCCCCCACCGAGTGCACGGCACCCGTTGACGACGTGTCGGAGTGTTCCAACAGCAGGAGATCCAGGGTCGCTGCACCCCAGGTGAAGAAGGACTCGACAGGGCTGGCTGGCGTTGACGGTACTTTCATTATCAGCGCCACCGTCGATGACAAATAGGAAAGCGTGCTCATTGCCTTCCTGCGGGCAAATATCTATGTGTTTGCCTGGAAACCATCTAATATCCCCAGTGTTTCCAGGGAGGTAATCGAGCACCGCCTTGTTGTCTGCCCACATGCCCGACATGTCAAGAAGAAAGTCCGGAAGCAGGCCTTGGAGGGGCACTAGTTCATTGCAGAAGAGATCAAGAAACTTGAGGCAGCTAGTTTGGTCAAAGGAGTGCTACATCCAACGTGGCTGGCAAATCCAGTGGTAGTCCGGAAGGCTAACGGGAAGTGGAGGCTTTGCATAGATTTTACAAATCTCAACAAGGTGATATGGGGAGGCCCGATCTTCTCAGTAAGCTAGTGGTGGTATGATGATGATGATGATAGATAACTGGGTGTCGTCGATGATCTCTCCTCGCTAGATCCCTGATGCCAATGCAACAGCTCTCTACCCTTCGGATATTCACGACTTCACACACTTGCGTAACGTAGCCGTCGACCATGAAACGGTTTAATTGCAATTCACTCATTCCCAATGGAACAACAGATTACACTCAACTTGTAGTTCAAATCTCCAGATCGATACGAATTGGAGATGCAATTTCAGATGAATGCTTGATAGCAAGTTCAATGAAACTAGGGTTTAATTTTAACGTGGTCTACCCTAATTGTGGGTGCCCCGAGAGTACTTATAGAGGTGGCGGCGTCCACTACTCAAACGAAACCCGAACCCAACTTGGGTTCAGCCCAAACTGACTCGATTCGACTCAAACTGATACAAACTGACTCAATGGTTGGGTGCAGCCAACTAGGCGCGCAAGCCGTATGTGTAAGGCGCACAAGCACTTGGTGGTGCGGAATATGTGGCCTCTTGCGTGGTGTCCTCCTCCTCATGCTGGTCACAATCCTCCCCTCGCGTCCATGTGCATGATCACCACGTCTTGCTCTAGCTGATTGAACTCGTCGTTCCCTCGTGCTATGCCTTCTTCTCCCGTGAACCTGAGTATGAAAACACACAAAGACTTAGGCAGTAAATAATTCTCATTAATGAAATAATCAGAATCTATTAAGAGCAAATGCACCTGTTATTCTATTAGCTTTGAGCGGGCTCTTGTAATAGTTCCAATTCTGATATCATCATTGGACTTCTTCTTTGGATCAATAGGTTGGTCAACATCATGAGATGGAAGAATAGTAGGGATGTCCTAATCATCTCCCCCCTTCAAAAGGCATCGACCTCGACGCTCCAAGGTCTTCTCCATCATATGGCGACAAATCAGCAACGTTGAAGCTGTTGCTAACGCCACCAAACTCAGCAATAGGAATATCAATCAAGTAGGCATTGTCATTTATCTTGGCTAGGACCTTGTAAGGACCAGCTCCACGCGGCCGCAACTTGGAATGCTGCAGCTGTGGGAACCTATTCTTGCGCAGATGCACCCAAACCATATCTTAGGCTGAAAGAAAACTTGCTTTCTTGATTGGTTTCTTGCAGCAACAATGTTCTTGGCTTTCTTCTCAATAGCCTCCCGTGTCTTCTCATGAATATTCTTCACATAATCTGCTCATTTTGATGCCTCCATGTTTACTCTCTCATTCAATGGAAGAGGCAGCAAATCTAGTGGTGTGATAGGTTTGAAACCATACACCACCTCAAAAGGACAAAGCTGGGTAGTAGTGTGCACCGCTCTGTTATATGCAAACTCAACATGTGGCAAACAGTCCTCCCACTCACGTAGATGTTTCTTGATCATAGCTCGCAGCAATTGTGACAATGTTCGATTCACCACCTCTGTTTGACCATTCGTCTGGGGATGGCATGTAGTACTGAATAGCAGCTTCGTTCCTAGCTTTCCCCATATGGTCTTCCAGAAGTAGCTCATAAACTTCACGTCCCTGTCAGAAACAATAGTCTTTGGCACTCCATGCAAGCGTATGATGTCCCTGAAAAACAGGTTAGCAATATGCGACGCATCGTCGCTTTTGTGGCATGTAATAAAATGTGCCATCTTAGAAAATCTATCCACTACCACAAATATAGAATCATGACCTCGTTTAGTGCATGGAAAACCTAACACAAAATCCATACTTATATCTTCCCATGGTGTGGTAGGTGTAGGTAGTGGTGTATACAAACCGCGAGGCTTCAGTTTTGACTTGGACTTGTTACATGTAATGCAGCGCCTAACAAACCTGTCCACGTCTCGCCTCATCTTGGGCCAATAAAAGTGATCAACTAGCATGAGCAACGTCTTCTCACGCCCAAAGTGACATATCAATCCTCCTGCATGTGATTCCTGCAACAATAGCAAACGCACCGACGATTCTGGAACACATAGTTTGTTAGCACGAAACAAAAATCTATCATGTATGTGGTAATTGTCCCATGCGTTTCGAAGCATACACAAAAGATATGGTTCAGCAAAATCATGATCAGTTGCATACAAATCACACAAACTCTCTAAACCAGGAAAGTTAACATCGAGATGTGTCAATATCATGTTCTTCCTAGATAGCATCATCACCAACATTATATTTCCCTTTCTTATGCTTAATTATGTAGGGAAACGACTCAATGAACTCAACCCACTTAGCTAGGCGCCTATGCAAGTTAGATTGAGCTTTCAGATGTTTTAAAGCTTCATGATCAGAATGTATGATGATTTTTTTGGCCACAAATAATGTTGCCAAACCTCCAGAAATCTAACAAGCGCATACAATGTTTTGTCATTAACATGATAATTCAGTCTAGCATCAGAAAGTTTCTCGCTGAAATAAGAAATAGGTCTAACTTCTTGTAACGCCCCGGACACACCCGCCGGTGGTCGTTACTCCTGGCGGGATCTAGACTGGCCCCACATATCAATACTAGTCTTTTCTGCGCACTTTGTCATCACTCGTGCGCACCCGGGAGCAACTTCCCGGTCGGTCGCCCCGGCCACACCCGCCGGTGGTTGTTACTCCTGGCGGGATCTAGACTGGCCCCGCATATCAATACTAGTCTTTTCTGCGCACTTTGTCCTCACTCGTGCGCACCCAGGAGCAACTTCCCGGTCGGTCACCCATCCTAAAACTACTCCAAGCTGAGCACGCTTAACTTTGGAGTTCTATCCGAATGGGCTCCCGGAAAAGAAGGAATTCCTTATTGATATGAGTAGTCTATCATCCCTCATAAGCCAGGCTATCACACTTCTTGCATCAACACACCACCAGTCCCTATACCACTAGAATCACATTCAACTTCAAATTGCTAAGAAAAATCAGGTGGCGCAAGTAATGGTGCAGAAGTTAGCAAACGTTTCAGCTTATCAAATGCATGATCTTGTGCAGCGCCCCAAACAAAAGGCACTCCTTTCTTAGTTAATTCATTCAATGGTGCAGCAATAGTACTAAAATCTTTCACAAAACGCCGATAGAAACCGGCAAGACCGTGAAAACTTCGTACTTGACTAACATTGATGGGAGTAGGCCAGTTTTGAATTGCTTCAATTTTAGATGAATCTACTTCTACCCCATGCTTACATATAACATATCCCAGAAATATGACCTTATCTTTTGCAAATGTGCACTTCTCAAGATTAGCATATAATTTAGCATCACGCAACACTTGCAAAACTTGTCTAATATGATCACAATGTTCAGATTCATTGCGGCTCTAAATAAGTATGTCATCAACATATACAACCACGAAACGACCAATAAACTCTCGCAAAACGTGAATCATTAATCTCATGAATGTACTAGGTGCATTAGTAAGACCAAAAGGCATAACTAGCCACTCATATAAACAAAATTTTGTTTTGAAAGCAGTTTTCCATTCATCCCCTTCTTTCATCCTAATTTGATGATAACCACTACGCAAATCAATTTTAGAGAAAACAACAACACCACTCAATTCATCTAGTATATACTCCAAGCGTGGAATAGGATGACGATATCGAATAGTGATGTTGTTAATTGCTCTACAATCGACACACATGCGTCATGTACCATCTTTCTTAGGCACCAAAATAACAGGAACAGCACAAGGACTAAGAGAAACACGAATATACCCTTTCTCTAGTAGTGCTTGCACTTGCTTCTGTATTTCCTTCATCTCTTCGAGGTTGGTCCCGTACGGCGCTCGGTTGGGGAGGGTAGCACCTGGGATGAGATCAATTTGGTGCCCAATTCCACGCAATGGTGGCAGCCCCGCTGGTACCTCCTCGGGAAACACATCGCCATATTCCTGCAAAACAGTAGACACACCAGGAGAAACAGGTTGCATATCATTAGAAACTAAAACCTCGCCTTTGTACATAAGCACAAGAGGCATGGTTGTATGATCCTCTCGAAATTGGTGGCTAATATAAGAAAACTAGACTCTCTCGCACTTTTCGTTATAGTTATCCAGCTTTGGTTTGAAGTTTGATAGCACATCAACTATTCAGACCAGGGCATTGGCAGAGTTTAAAGCAAAATGGACGCCAACCCCTGATGAGGAAATAACTTAGACAGTTATCCTCGGTAAGGAATCAACCTAGGAATGGATTATGTATTTTGATGGTGCTTTTCCCTGTAAAGTGTAGGGGACGGCGTGCTTCTCATCACCCCCTCCAAGGACCACTTGAAGTACATCGTCCAAATGCATTTTGCCCGGGAAGAAGCAACCAACAACACAACTGAATATGAAGGGCTCCTTGCCATGCTGAGGGTTGTAGCAGAATTGGGAATTAAGAAACTGATCATTCGAGGAGATTCATAGCTTGTGGTCAGAAAAGTTAACAAGGATTACCAAAGTCCATTGATGGAGGCATATGTTGAGGAAGTGAGGAGAATGGTGGAGCACTTTGAAGGATTGCAAATAGAGCATGTACCTGATACGTCTCCAACGTATCTATAATTTTCGATTGTTCCATGCTATCATATTACCTTTCTTGGATGTTTTATATGCATCTATATGCTATTTTATATGATTTTTGGGACTAACCTATTAACCTAAAGCCTAGTGCTAGTTTCACGGACAAGGAATATCAAACGGAGTCCAATTGACCTAAAAATTTATGGACCAAAAGAAGCCCACAGAGCACCGGAGATGGACCAGAAGAGCCACGAGGCCACCACAGGGGTGGGCCCCCCTACGATGGGCCCCTACCTTTTGGCCACCTCATGGGTCCCACTAACTTGTCCCCGATGCCAAAAATTCCTATAAATAGTGAAACCTCCAAAAATAGACTTAGATCGGGAGTTCCGCCACCGAAAGCCTCTGTAGCCACAAAAACAGTCAGGAGCCTGTTCCGACACCCTGCCGGAGGGGGAAACCATCACCGTTATCCATCTTCATCATCCCGGCGATCTCCATGACAACGAGGGAGTAGTTCACCCTCTGGCCTGAGGGTATGTACCAGTAGCTATGTGTTTGATCTATCTCTCTCTCTCTCATGTTTTTTATATGGCACGATCTTGATGTACCGTGGGCTTTGCTATTATAGTTGAATCATATGATGTTTCTCCCCCTCTACCTTCTGGTAATGGATTGAGTTTTCCCTTTGAAGTTATCTAATCGGATTGAGTGAGAACACTTGATGTATGTCTTGCATGTGCTTATCTATGGTGACAATGGGATATTCACACGATCTACTTGATGTATCTTTTGGTGATCAACTAGCGGGTTCAGTGACCTTGTGAACTTATGCATAGGGGTTGGCACACATTTTCGTCTTGACTCTCCGGTAGAAACTTTGGGCACTTTTGATGTTCTTTGTGTTGGTTTGAATAGATGAATCTGAGATTGTGTGATGCATACCGTATAATCAAACCCGCGGATACTTGTGGTGACATTGAAGTATCTAGGTGACATCAGGGTTTTGGTTGATATGTATCTTAAGGTGTTATTTCAGTATGAACTCTAGGGCTGCTTGTGACACTTATAGGAATAGCCCAATAGATCGATTAGAAAGAATAACTTTGAGGTGGTTTCATACCCTACAATAATCTCTTCATGTGTTCTCCTCTATTAGTGCTTTGGAGTGACTCTTTGTTGCATGTTGTGGGATTGTTATATGATCTAATTATGTTATCATTTTTGAGAGAACTTGCACTAATGAAACTATGAACCCTAGAACTTGTTTTGAAGCATTGCAATACCGTTTTCGCTCAATTTTGTTACTTGCTACCTTGCTGTTTTTATATTTTCATATTACAAAAACCTATATCTACCATACATATTACACTTGTATCACCATCTCTTCACCGAACTAGTGCACCTACACAATTTACCATTGTATTGGTGTGTTGGGGACACAAGAGACTCTTTGTTATTTGGTTGCAGGGTTGTTTGAGAGAGACCATCTTAATCCTACGCCTCCCACGGATTGATAAACCTTAGGTCTTCCACTTGAGGGGAAATTGCTATTGTCCTACAAAACAATGCGCTTGGAGGGCCAACACGAGTCTAGAAGAATAAGGTTGTGTAGTAGACATCAAGCTCTTTTCTGGCGCCGTTGCCGGGGAGGCTAGGTAAGCGGCACTCACATTCCGTCAACGAAGCTCTTTTTTGGCGCTATTGCCAGGGAGGTGAGTCCTTGAAGGTATATCTCTATGTCACATCCCTAGTCAGTGCTTGTATTAGGACTAGCTAGAGTGTGCAACATGTTTACTTTCCAAAGAAACTTGAAATGGGAATGACAGAAACCCCAGCACCCCTCTTCTAACAACTAGGGTTTGATAAAATCTTTTCCAATGTACCCAAAATGCCCTTCAAAAATGTTCATCATTTCTGCCTTGGTCACAAACCTCTGCCAAAAATGGTGCACAATTTTCTAGGACATCCAAGGTCTCTGGATTAAATCATATGGTATTTGCATTTGGGCATTTAAATGCTATAAAATATTTTAAATGCTCAAATATTCATAAACTATAATGTTCCATGCTGTTCATGTTATATACAGTGGGCATGACAAGTTTTACGAGTTATAAAAATGTTCTGGCATTTTTATTAATTAAACAAAGTTGCAAAAGAAATGAAACAGAAAAAGAAATAGGAAAAAGGAGAGAGAAAAGGAGTTACCTGGCGCCCCACCCGGCCCTCCTGCCGGCCCAGCCCAGCTGCCGCTCCAGCGAGCTGCTTGGCTCGGCCAGGCAGGCAGGCAGGTGCTCGACGGCGGCCGCAGCACGCGCCATGCAGCTGCCCGCCGCCCTGCTTCCTCCCCTCGCCGCCCTGGAGGTTTGGATCGGTCGTCCACCTCGCCCCCGACCTCGCAGACACACCCCACTCTCCCCAGCTCCTCTCCTTCGCCCTCCCCGCACCATGGCCGACGCCGCCGTGCTCGCACCATCGTAGTAGCCGCGCCCACCGTCGTCCCTGAGCCCCGTCGCCGTGTCCGTCGTCTCCGCAGTCCTCGACTACATCGAGCAGGCCGAGCCCCGAGCGCTCGCCCGCCCTGGAGACGCCCCCAACCCCTTCTTCCCCAACTCAGGCCGCGGAGATCCCCCTCGCCGTCACGCTCAGCTCCGACCACCCCCAAGCTCACTCCGGCGTCT
>LR738709.1:252928194-252975560 GCA_902687465.1 Secale cereale | reverse complement strand
CCCCCCCTCTCTGTTGGCTCTCTACTAACCTGGAACGCACCGCACGAAGCTCACCTGCACGCACCGCCGCGGAGCTCGTCGCCGACGAGGCTCCGGCCATCCAATGGTCCGGCCACCGTGCCTATCAGCCTCACCGTCACGCGTAGGTGCTGTAGGACCACTCCACGCTCCTCCACGAGCACCGCACCATCATTTTCGACTTCGCCGAACTCCGGCAGCCGCTAGACTCGTCGCCGGCGTCATCTCCGGCGACCCCGAGGCCAGCCACCACCTCCATTCGATGCGGTTTGCCTCCAGCTATCCGTAGGTGTGCTCCGCCATCGTTTTGGCAGCCGGAGCACGAAACCCGAACCTCACCGCCGTGTTTGGCCTCGCCGGCGGCTAAACGCTAGCGAGTTGAGCCTGTTTGACCACGGGTTTGACCCCCCTGGGTCACTGACATGTGGGCCCTGCCTGCAAGTCAAACCTAGTTTAGGTGTTAATTTAATTCTAATTAGTTAATTAGTTAACTGTGACACTGACCAGTGGGTCCCACTGGTCAGGTTTGACCTGGGCCGCCCTGTTGACTGACTGACGTCAGCATGATGTCATGCTGACGCAGTAAAGGATTTTTTTGGGATTTTTAGATTTAAAAATAATTCAGGAAATTCCAGAAAATGCCTAAACTTCAAAAAAATCATATAAATTCAATCGTAGCTCAGATGGAAAAGATTTATATATGAAAAATGATCAGAAAAATCCAATCTTTCCAATGGCACTGGTTTCATGCATGTTTGAGCAAGTTAACCTTGCTGTATACATTAAAACATGATAATGCACTTATTTAAATAATAGCTAAAGTGCCAATTTGAATCTTTGATTCAAATAGGCCCAAACCCTTCTGGTTATAGTTGCATTAGCCCAACACACATGCATCTTGCCATGTCATGAGCATGCATCATATTGTTGCATTTGTTTGTTAATGATTGTATCGCCGGTATTCTCTGTGTTAGGTCCTGCTCCCGAGGATACTGTTGCGTATCCAGTTGAAGAGCAGTACCCGACAACCACTTTGTCAGGCAAGCAATCATTGATCATTCCGATACAAACCCATCTTCTCGCTCCTGCTCTCTTTTACTACATTAAGGCAACAACGTGTGAACTGCTACTTGCTGCGGTAGTTGAACCCTATTCCCTTGCATGACCTGTCATTGCCATAGTAAATAGTTGAAACCCACTAGCATGTGTAGGAGTTGATTGAGCCATGTGATGTGTGATCCACCATGCTATTTGTTTATGTTGCCTGCTATTCTTAAAGTTGTGTCAGGTCTGGTTCATCTGGGTGATGGATCAGAGTGAAATGATCATACCGATAAAGAGAAGGAAGTGTGGAATACGCTTGGTAAAGGTATCGATGAAAGGCCATGTAGGAGTACATGGTGGGTTGTTTCATTGGAATCGTCCATAGGACCCGAGATCTGTATGTGTGGTTCAAGTTACAGTTACTACCATGCATTGGGCCCGAAACCAATGGACCCTCTCGGCTTATTAATTACCCTCGATCTCTGTCCAGGAGTTGCAACTAGTTTCGGGTGTTTATAGTTTACTGGAGGTCGTGCACAGCGCTGACCCTCGGGGTGGGTTGTGATGCGACAGGTACGTGGCACGGTGTACCGGTTGCCCGTTTGGTGACTCGGGAACCCTGTACACATCGTTTGGGGCCGTGAGCGACACCCCGGCCGGATCTCCCCGCGGATGGAACCCAAATAGGCGATAAACCTGGACGAGAGACTTGAGTAGTTAGTCAGGTCGTGGCCGACACCCTCGCTGGGCTTCCGTTTGAAGGTTGCCGAGTACATGACGAGTAAACGGCGATAAGTGGTGGAAGCGTGTGTGAAGAGGTACACCCCTGCAGGGTTATCAATCTATTCGAATAGCCGTTGTTTGCGGTATGGACTACTTGGTTACTCTTACAGTTCATAGACAAGTTGATGGATACTACTAAAAGCCTCAAGATAAGCGTGAGTACCGTGGATGGCCCTTCCATAGGATGACAGAAGAGGATCCTCGGTGGTGTATTGTTGTGGTGAGTAGAGGACTCGTGTTCGTAATAACATCTTGCAATCCGTTGAGAGTTGTAGTATAGGTTAGCCAAGAGTCAAAGCTGGCTTTCTGCTATGAACTCCACTACCCCCTTTGATAATGTTGCATGTATGATAGGTTTTGTGGTAAGACTTGCTGAGTACCTTTGTACTCATGTTTGCTTAATAACTGTTGCAGAGGAGAACCCTGCCCCTGCTGATGGGTTCTACATAGATGTTGACGTCGATGAGTAGCTTGACACCCAGACGGAGATCTGGAGCTTGTGAAGGGCCTTGTAGATAGTCAGGCTACACCAAGCCTGTTTTATTTTCTAAGTTGTCTGTACTCAGACATGTAGCTTCCGCTTGTGCTTGTATGACTGTATGACTTGAGTGTTGGGTCATGTGACCCCTACCTGTATGGATATGTTACGTATGGCTCTTGGAGCCTCTTAAATTAAGTACTTTGAGTCATAGAGTTCTGTTGTGATGCAATGTTGTATTTGCACATATTGAGCATATTGTGTGTATGATTGAAATGCTTGGTATGTGTGGGATCCGACACCTAGTTGTTTTCCTTTTGTAGCCTATCTTACAGGGAAATGCCTCCTAGTGTCTCTAATGAGCCTTGGTAGCTTGCTACTACTCGGAACACGTAGGCTGGCCGGCATGTGTCCTTCTTCGTTCCTGTGTCTGTCCCTTAGGGGAAATGTCACGCGTTGTTCCTTTAAGTCCATGTAGCTTGCTACGACTTGGGTTCATACGTTGATGACCGACACGTTCGTTGCTGGGTCATGGATGCCTGTCTCTGTAATTTAGTGCCACTTTTGGTTTATAACTAGCCATGTCGGCCCGGGTTCTCTGTCATATGGATGCTAGCGACACTGTCATATACGTGTGCCAAAATGCGCAAAGGGTCCCGGGCCAGGTAAGGTGGCACCCGTGGGGTTACCGTGCGTGAGGCCGCAAAGTGATATGACGTGTTACAGCTAGATTGGTGTGACTTAGGATCGGGGTCCTGACAGCGTTGGCATCAGAGCTGGACTGCCTGTAGGTTTCTCAAGCCAAACTGGTCGATGTTGAGTCTAGAAAAATTCTTAGTTATATGTAGGGGAATTGATTGTGGAAGGGAACGTAAGGCTCTTTTTACTCCTTTACCTCATGCCCTTCTGATCTGAGTCAGTCTATTCTTTCTACGGGGATTTAGGACTAGGCTTCTTATCCTTACTAGGTTCACGTGTTACTAATCCGTAGACTCTTAGGATTGTTGGTTTCAAGCCTCAGTTCAGTTTCTATCCTTTTAGTATGATGATTGTTGGACCCGGAACCTTGATTTGGATTGTTGAGTGGCTATGCTATCATTTGTATGATGTCTCAAATCTTTGTTTGAGCATTTACAGTTGTTATGCTGCCCGATTTCTTCCAGAAACACTAATGCCTTTGCATTATTTCGTGTTTCAGATCTCCGGCCGCACCCCTCACCAAGTGGTTCGTTTGACTCGGTGCATTAATGTGCCCGGTCACACGGCCATGCTAGTCCGTGTGCTGACTGAGACCGGTTATCGCTGGTATCCTGAGTACACCGTGGAGGAACAGTACCGGGATTTCAATCAGAGTCAGTATTTCTGCACAGTCCGGATATACCCCTCATATCCCGGAGCTAATGACCCCATCCATTGGTCTTATGGACTCGGGGTTACCATCGAGATGGCGGTGTAGGATGCCGCCTATTCGATGATGAGCATTCTCCGGGCTAGGCATGTCCTGTTGCTGAACACTGAGTTCTGTTACATGCCAGCCTCACTTCCCGCAGAGGAAGGCTACTACACTGGTCTGTATACTGATGCTGCTCATGAAGAGCCACTGCTTCAGACTACTGTTCAGATGCTGGAGGATAGGGACCGTGAGGTCCGTGCCCTCCGAATGGAGCTGTATAACACTCGAGCCGCCCACTGGACTACTTTGACACGGCTTGCACCTGCTGTGCACGCTGGTTATCTGGACATGCGGGATTTGTACCCCGTGCGGACTCGTCTGCCTGATCGCATGGATAGGCGTGACGTTGGGGGTATTACACCTCCACGTGGGCGTCGGTTACCACCAGCATCGGGACCGAGGCCACATCCATGTCCCTATGGTCCACAGCCTTCAAGCGCTCGCGAGTTTCAAGATCCGTCTGTTCCACTTCCAGGCTACAGTCGTAATCTTTATGAAGATTACTACGGGAATGTCTGAGCTAGACCGTGGTAGTAGTAGTATTGTAGTAGTTGTATTCCCACAGTCCTGCGCGTCTTGTGGAATATGACTTAGTGTGTACTGAGTTCCGGAGGTGTAGTTAAATAATGTTTAGGAGCTTGGAATGCCCTTGATGGGATGTATCGTCTTTCACCGCAGTTGTACTTTAGCCTTGGCTTGTACTAAACTATGTATGGTGTGTATGAGCACTGGTGTATATATAGCAGTTTCTATATTACCATGTCGTACGGATGAACATCTCTGCATTCCGTGTCATCCATTACATTCTGCACTTCTATGTCAAATTTTTGCCATCCTTGTCTGAACCGTTGTTTTGTTTTCTTAGGATGGTCAACACTCGCAACACTCCTGCTGCCCAGGAGCAGGGTGAGGCCAGTGGGGCTAGAGATGGGAATCTGCCCCAGCCACCCTCCTTGGCGGAAGTTATGCTCGAGGCAGAATGGAACAAGAGAGAGACCAACCGTCTGCTGGAACGCATAGAGTAGAACATTGGGTTCCGTCAAAGGAATGACGTGGTGTCAATTAATGACTATATCAAGATGTGCCCACCGAAGTTCCATCACTCCACTGAACCTCTGGATGCGGATGACTGGCTACGTAGTATCACCCACAAGCTACACTCTGCCCGTGTGGCCGAAGCTGACAAGGTTACCTACGCCGCCTACCATCTTGAGGGCCCTGCCAGTCTTTGGTGGGAAAACTTTGAAGCTATGCGTCCTGCTGGCCAAATCACTACTTGGGTTGAGTTCAGTGAGGCATTCCGTGAACATCACATTCCGGAGGGTCTCATGGATCGCAAGCGGGAGGAATTCTGCAACTTCACCCAGGGCCGGTTAACTGTAGATGGCTATAGTCGCGAGTTTGGCAACTTGGCACGCTATGCACCTGAGGAAGTATCCATCGATGCCAAGAAGCAGGCGAGGTTCCGTAAGGGACTCAGCCCTGAACTCCGCCGAGATCTACGTCTGCACGAGTGCACTTCCTTCCAGAAGTTGGTAAACAAGGCTATCAGTGCTGAAACGGGCCAGACCGACTTCGAGGCCACATGCAAGCATACTCGAGACTTTGGTTCCTCATCCGGCTCTGGCTCTCACAAGCGCTGTGTGTGGGTTCCTAACACTGATCTGCCACCCAAGTACACACCGAGGCCATCCTATGAGGCGCCTCGCCCAACTCAACAGTTTGCACCTGCTAAGACCTATGGAGGACCACCTTCCAACTTTGCTCCACGCACTAGCACTATGACCTGCTTCAAGTGTGGAGAACCGGGACACTACATGCGTGAGTGTCCTCAGAACCAACCAGGAAAACCCGTTGGCCGTGGTAAGCCAACCGGCAAGGTGAATTATGTCAAGCCAATCCCCACTGCACGTGGTCATGTCAACTATGTCTCTGCCGAGGAAGCTTACGAGGATCCTAACGTCGTTCTTGGTACGCTTCTCGTTAACTGACATCCGGCATCTGTTGTTTTCGATACTGGAGCATCCCATTCATTCATATCTGAGAGCTATGCTCGAATGCACAACATGACTTTTTGTGACATGCCTACTTCCATGGTTATTCAAACTCCTGGTTCAAAGTGGCAAACCTCTAGGGTAAGCCATGGAAATGAAATCCTTGTCGATAGACTTGTTTTCCTAGCATCTCTAATCTCTCTCAAGTCCTCGGACATAAACATCATTTTGGGTATGGATTGGATGACAACTCATTACGCCAAGATTGATTGCTATACTAGGACCGTTCAACTTACACACCCATCCGGCAAGATAGTCAATGTCTTGACCCGAATGGCTGAGCGTTAGCTCTACTCTCTTAATGCCAGCCCTCTACCAGAACTCGAAGATATCCCGGTAGTCCGTGACTTTCCGGATGTTTTTCTAGAAGAACTGCTGGAATTCCACCTGACAGAGATGTCGAGTTGGTGATAGATCTTATCCCTGGAACTGTCCCAATCTCTAGGAGACCCTATAAGATGGCACCACTAGAATTAGCTGAGCTAAAGAAGCAACTCGATGAGTCCTTGCAAAAAGGTTTCATCCGTCCTAGTTCTTCCCCTTGGGCTTGCCCCATCCTCTTCGTCAAGAAGAAGGATGGAACGGAGCGGATGGTTGTAGATTACCGACCTGTCAATCTGGTCACCATAAAGAACAAGTATCCGCTCCCCAGGATCAACGACCTGTATGATCAGCTCGCTGGATCCTCAGTCTTCTCTAAGATGGATTCGAGGTTGGGTTACCATCAAATCAAAATCAAGAACGGGACATTCCTAAAACGGCTTTTGTTACTCGTTATGGCCAATATGAGTACACCGTCATGTCCTTCGGATTAACCAATGCCCCAGCTACCTTTTCCCGGCTAATGAATTCTATATTCATGGAGTATTTGGATAAATTCGTCGTGGTATACCTCGATGATATACTCATCTATACCAAGAACAAGCAAGATCATGCCGAGCATTTAAGGCTGGTATTGACGAAACTTCGAGAGCATTGCCTTTATGCAAAATTCTCTAAACGTGAATTTTGGTTGCCGGAAGTAACCTATCTAGGTCATGTGATCTCTGGCAAGGGTATTGCTATCAATCCCGAGCGAGTTCAAGCCGTCCTTGATTGGACTCCCCCTGAATCAGTCAAGCAAGTTAGGAGTTTTCTTGGCTTAGCGAGCTATTGCCGACGCTTCGTCGAGAATTTATCCAAGGTTGCTAAACCTCTAACTGAACTCCTCAAGAAAGATAAAAAGTTTGAGTGGACCCCACAGTGCGAGTCTAGTTTTCAGGAACTGAAAAGACGCCTGACATCTGCACCGGTACTGGTACCACCAGACTTTTCCAAGGATTTTATTATCTACTGCGACGCCTCGCGACAAGGACTAGGTTGCATACTCATGCAAGATCGTCAAGTGATTGCATACGCATCTCGACAGTTGCGTCCACATGAGGATAACTATCCTACTCATGATCTAGAGCTTGCAGCTGTAGTCCATGCACTCAAAACATGGCGACATTACCTCCTTGGTAATCGCTGTGAAATATTCACTGATCATCAAAGTTTGAAGTACATCTTCACCCAACCGGATCTAAATCTCAGGCAAAGACGTTGGGTCGAGTTGCTCACAGACTACGACTTAGGAATCACTTACACCCCTGGGAAGGCCAATGTCATGGCTGATGCACTAAGTCGTAAATCTTATTGTAACAACTTGATGTTACAACAAGGGCAACCAATTCTCCACGAGGAATTTTGTAAGCTTAACCTTCACATTGTTCCTCGAGGATTCCTTTCCACCTTGGTGGCGGAACCTACCCTTACGGATCAGGTCATCAAAGCACAGAAGGTTGACCCGGGAATTTCCCGTATTAAGAGGAACATCAAGAAATGAGTTGCGGGATGTTTCTGAATTGATGATCAAGGAGTCATACTCTTTGGCAACCGTTTAGTGGTTCCTAAAGTACGAAACCTGAGACGTTTGATCCTTAAGGAGGCTCATGAATCTCCTCTCACAATTCATCCCGGTAGTACCAAAATGTATCAGGACCTACGTCAAAGATTCTGGTGGACTAGGATGAAGAGAGAAATCGCTCAATTCATTGCTAATTGCGAAGTTTGTCATCGACTCAAAGCATAGCATCAACGGCCTGCTGGCACCCTTCAACCTTTAGCTATTCCTGAATGGAAATGGGACAAAGTCGGTATGGACTTCATTACCGGGTTTCCCAGGACCAGGAAAGGGAATAATGCTATCTTCGTCGTTATCGACCGCCTCTCTAAAGTAGCTCATTTCCTGCCTGTTCGAGAGAGTATTACCGCTAGCCAGCAAGCAGACTTGTATGTCTCTCGGATAGTATCACTTCATGGTGTGTCGTTGGAGATTAACTTATACCGTGGAAGTCTTTTCACTTCACGATTTTGGGAAAGTTTCCAGAATGCTATGGGAACTCATCTCTCCTTCAGTACCGCCTTCCATCCCCAGTCAAGTGGTCAAGTGGAACGAGTCAATCAAATTTTGGAAGACATGCTTCGAGCCTCTGTCATTTCTTTCGGTATGGAATGGGAAAAGTGTCTTCCATTTGCCGAATTCGCTTATAACAATAGTTACCAAGCCAGCTTGGGCAAAGCTCCCTTCGAAGTTCTATATGGACGAAGGTGTCGAACACCTCTTAACTGGTCAGAAACCAGGGAAAGACAATTCTTTGGCCCGGATATGATTCAGGAAGCAGAAGACAAGTTCGCATCGTTCGTGAGAGATTGAAAACAGCCCAGTCTCGCCAGAAGAGCCAATATGATAGTCATCATAAGGCTGTGACTTTTGAAGTCGGCGATAAGGCTTACCTTCGGGTTACTCCTCTTAAGGGAACCCATCGCTTCGGTATCAAAGGCAAATTGGCCCCTCGTTACATCGGTCCTTTTCGCATTCTTGCCAAACGAGGAGAAGTTGCCTACCAATTGGAACTACCTCCGCACCTATCCAGAGTTCATGACGTCTTCCACGTTTCTCAACTCATGCGTTGCTTCTCGGATCCTATCCGCGGAGTGGACCACGAAACGCTTGATCTCTAGGACAATCTCACATATCGAGAATACCCCGTTCGTATTCTTGATCAAACCGAGCGCACCACCCGACGCCACAATATCAAGTTTCTCAAGGTTCAATGGTCACATCATTCCGAGAGTGAAACTACTTGGGAAAGGGAGGATCGTCTTCGACTTGAGTACCCCACCCTCTTTCCGGAGGAACCTGAATCTCGGGACGCGATTCTTTTAAGTGGGGGTGAGTTGTCATAAACTATAATGTTCCATGCTGTTCATATTATATACAGTGGGCATGACAAGTTTTATGAGTTATAAAATGTTCTGGCATTTTTATTAATTAAACAAAGTTGCAAAAGAAATGAAACAGAAAAAGAAATAGGAAAAAGGAGAGAGAAAAGGAGTAACCTGGTGCCCCACCCGGCACACCTGCCGGCCCAGCCCAGCTGCCGCTCCAGCGAGCTGCTTGGCTCGGCCAGGCAGGCAGCGAGCTGCCCGCCGCCCTGCTTCCTCCCCTCGCTGCCCTGGAGGTTTGGATCGGTCGTCCACCTCGCCCCCGACCTCGCAGACACACCCCACTCTCCCCAGCTCCTCTCCTTCGCCCTCCCCGCACCATGGCCAACGCCGCCGTGCTCGCACCATCGTAGTAGCCGCGCCCACCGTCGTCCCTGAGCCCCGTCGCCGTGTTCGTCGTCTCCGCCGTCCTCGACTACATCGAGCAGGCCGAGCCCCGAGCGCTCGCCCGCCCTGGAGACGCCCCCAACAACTTCTTCCCCAACTCCGGCCGTGGAGATCCCCCTCGCCGTCACGCTCAGCTCCGACCACCCCCAAGCTCGCTCCGGCGTCTGCTGCAACCCCTGTGAGCCCAGCTTCGTCCCCCCCTCTCTGTTGGCTCTCTACTAACCTGGAACGCACCGCACGAAGCTCACCTGCATGCACCACCGCGGAGCTCGTCGCCGACGAGGCTCCGGTCATCCAATGGTCTGGCCACCGTGCCTATCAGCCTCACCGTCACGCGTAGGTGCTGTAGGACCACTCCACGCTCCTCCACGAGCACCGCACCATCGTTTTCGACTTCGCCGAACTATGGCAGCCGCTGGACTCGTCGCCGGCGTCATCTCCGGCGACCCCGAGGCCAGCCACCACCTCCATTCGATGCGGTTTGCCTCCAGCTATCCGTAGGTGTGCTCCGCCATCGTTTTGGCAGCCGGAGCACGAAACCCGAACCTCACCGCCGTGTTTGGCCTCGCCGGCGGCTAAACGCCGGCAAGTTGAGCCTGTTTGACCACGGGTTTGACCCCCCTGGGTCACTAACATGTGGGCCCTGCCTGCAAGTCAAACCTAGTTTAGGTGTTAATTTAATTCTAAATAGTTAATTAGTTAAAGTGACACTGACCAGTGGGTCCCACTGGTCAGGTTTGACCTGGGCCGCCCTGTTGACTGACTAACGTCAGCATGATGTCATGCTGACGCAGTAAAGGATTTTCTGGGATTTTTAGATTTAAAAATAATTCAGGAAATTCCAGAAAATGCCTAAACTTCAAAAAAATCTTATAAATTCAACCGTAGCTCAGATGGAAAAGATTTATATATGAAAAATGATCAGAAAAAATCCAATCTTTCCAATGGCACTGGTTTCATGCATGTTTGAGCAAGTTAACCTTGCTGTATACATTAAAACATGATAATGCACTTATTTAAATAATAGCTAAAGTGCCAATTTGAATCTTTGATTCAAATAGGCCCAAACCCTTCTGGTTATAGTTGCATTAGCCCAACACACATGCATCTTGCCATGTCATGAGCATGCATCATATTGTTGCATTTGTTTGTTAATGATTGTATCGTCGGTATTCTCTGTGTTAGGTCCTGCTCCCGAGGATACTGCTGCGTATCCAGTTGAAGAGCAGTACCCGACAACCACTTTGTCAGGCAAGCAATCATTGATCATTCCGATACAAACCCATCTTCTCGCTCCTGGTCTCTTTTACTGCATTAAGGCAACAGCGTGTGAAATGCTACTTGCTGCGGTAGTTGAACCCTATTCCCTTGCATGACCTGTCATTGCCACAGTAAATAGTTGAAACCCACTAGCATGTGTAGGAGTTGATTGAGCCATGTGATGTGTGATCCACCATGCTATTTGTTTATGTTGCCTGCTATTCTTAGAGTTGTGTCAGGTCTGGTTCATCTGGGTGATGGATCAGAGTGAAATGATCATACCGATAAAGAGAAGGAAGTGTGGAATACGCTTGGTAAAGGTATCGATGAAAGGCCATGTAGGAGTACATGGTGGGTTGTTTCATTGGAATCGTCCATAGGACCCGAGATCTGTATGTGTGGTTCAAGTTACAGTTACTACCATGCATTGGGCCCGAAACCAATGGACCCTCTCGGCTTATTAATTACCCTCGATCTCTGTCTAGGAGTTGCAACTAGTTTCTGGTGTTTATAGTTTACTGGAGGTCGTGCACAGCGCTGACCCTCGGGGTGGGTTGTGATGCGACAGGTACGTGGCACGGTGTACCGGTTGCCCGTTTGGTGACTCGGGAACCCTGTACACATCGTTTGGGGCCGTGAGCGACACCCCGGCCGGATCTCCCCACGGATGGAACCCAAATAGGCGATAAACCTGGACGAGAGACTTGAGTACTTAGTCAGGTCGTGGCCGACACCCTCGCTGGGCTTCCGCTTGAAGGTTGCCGAGTACATGACGAGTAAACGGCGATAAGTGGTGGAAGCGTGTGTGAAGAGGTACACCCCTGCAGGGTTCTCAATCTATTCGAATAGCCGTTGTTCGCGGTACGGACTACTTGGTTACTCTTACAGTTCATAGACAAGTTGATGGACACTACTAAAAGCCTCAAGATAAGCGTGAGTACCGTGGATGGCCCTTCCGTAGGATGACAGAAGAGGATCCTCGGTGGTGTATTGTTGTGGTGAGTAGAGTACTCGTGTTCGTAATAACATCTTGCAATCCGTTGAGAGTTGTAGTATAGGTTAGCCAAGAGTCAAAGCTGGCTTTCTGCTATGAACTCCACTACCCCCTTTGATAATGTTGCATGTATGATAGGTTCTGTGGTAAGACTTGCTGAGTACCTTTGTACTCATGTTTGCTTAATAACTGTTGCAGAGGAGAACCCTGCCCCTGTTGATGGGTTCTACATAAACGTTGACCTCGACGAGTAGCTTGACACCCAGACGGAGATCTGGAGCTTGTGAAGGGCCTTGTAGATAGTCAGGCTACACCAAGCCTGTTTTATTTTCTAAGTTGTCTGTACTCAGACATGTAGCTTCCGCTTGTGCTTGTATGACTGTATGACTTGAGTGTTGGGTCATGTGACCCCTACCTGTATGGATATGTTATGTATGGCTCTTGGAGCCTCTTAAATTAAGTATTTTGAGTCATAGAGTTCTGTTGTGATGCAATGTTGTATTTGCACATATTGAGCATATTGTGTGTATGATTGAAATGCTTGGTATGTGTGGGATCCGACACCTAGTTGTTTTCCTTTTGTAGCCTATCTTACAGGGGAATGCCTCCTAGTGTCTCCAATGAGCCTTGGTAGCTTGCTACTGCTCGGAACACGTAGGCTGGCCGGCATGTGTCCTTCTTCGTTCCTGTGTCTGTCCCTTAGGGGAAATGTCACGCGTTGTTCCTTTAAGTCCATGTAGCTTGCTATGACTTGGGTTCATACGTTGATGACCGACACGTTCGTTGCTGGGTCATGGATGCCTGTCTCTGTAATTTAGTGCCACTTTTGGTTTATAACTAGCCATGTCGGCCCGGGTTCTCTGTCATATGGATGCTAGCGACACTGTCATATACGTGTGCCAAAATGCGCAAACGGTCCCGGGCCAGGTAAGGTGGCACCCGTGGGGTTACCGTGCATGAGGCCGCAAAGTGATATGACGTGTTACAGCTAGATCGGCGTGACTTAGGATCGGGGTCCTGACACTCTAGATCTTGCAATAGAATCTTTTAGTTTCTTGTTTTATCACTAGTTTGTTTTATAAAATTAAAAATACGAAAAAATGGAATTGAGGTTGCCTCACATGCTTCATCTTTTTAATGTCTTTCATGAAAATGATAGAAAGGAAAATTGTGCAAAAGTATTAGATGAAGAAGTTAATAAGATGTTTGGCATAGAATATTTGAATGATGAGCATGATTGCAATGTTTTTATTATGAATTCTTTGAATATCCATGATAATAATGATATGCAAATCCACAAGCTTGGGGATGGTATGTTTGATGAAGCTGGTATTTTTAGTCCCTCAAGTTTTGATGAGCAAATTTATTATGATGAAAGATGCCTCCTATTTATGATGATTATTGTGATGACATGTATGCTATAAATAATAATAATAACCCTGAAACTTGTTATCGTTATTTAATCAAGTATCTCATGATAGTTATTTTGTTGAGTTTGCTCCCACCATTATGAATGAGAAGAATTTTGCTTATGTGGAGAGTAGAAAAATGTCTATGCTTATGAATCATGAAAAGAATGCTTTATGTGATAGTTATATTGTTGAATTCATTCATGGTGCTACTAAAAATTATTATGAGAGAGGAATGTATGCTTGTAGGTATTGCAATAATATCAAGTATCCTCTATATGTGTTGAAAGTTTTGAAGTTGTGCTTGTTTTGCCTTCCTATGCTAGCTGATTCTTGTTCCCATAAATAGTTTGCTCACAAAATCCCTATTAATAGGAAGTGGGTTAGACTTAAATGTGCTTGAAATGTGATTCATGATGCTCCCTTGCATGTTTCAATTCATATCTTCTATGTGAGCATCATCGAAATCATCATGCCTAGCTAAAAAGGCGTTAAAGAAAAGCGCTTGTTGGGAGACAGCCCAATACTTTTACCTACTGTTTTTGTGTGTTCACATGATTAATCTACTGTAGTAATCATGTTTTATAGCTTTTGTTTCAATAAATTGCCAAGTAAAGCCTTTGGGATAGGGTGGATAATAGTTGATTTGATTCTGTGCAAAAACAGAAAGTTTTTCATCTAGTGCAGAAAATTCAATAAATCACAGAAATGTGATAACTAGCTGAATTTTTTACACATGATTGATATACAAATTGCCTACGTTGTCCTAATTTCTAAGAATTTTTAGAGTTCCAGAAGTATGGTGGTTGTTAAGATTACTACAGACTGTTCTGTTTTAAACAGATTCTATTTTTCATGTGTTGTTTGATTATTTTAATGAATTCATGAGTAGTATCAGAGGGTATGAACCATGGAGAAGTTGGAATACAGTAGATATAACACCAATATGAATTTGTAATGAGTCCACAATAATAGCTAAGTGGTGATTTGCTTTCTTATACTAACGGAGCTCATAAGATTTTCTCTTGAGTTTTGTGTTCTTAAATTTTCAAGTTTTGGGTAAAGATTTGATGCACTATAGAGTAAGGAGCGGCAAGAGCCTAAGCTTGGGGATGCCCAAGGCACCCCAAGGTAATATTCCAGGAGAACCAAGCATCTAAGCTTGGGGATACCCCAGATGGCGTCCCCTCTTTCGTCTTCGTCTATCTGTAACTTTACTTGAGGCTATATTTTTATTCACCACATCAAATGAGTTTTGCTTGGAGCATCATTTTATTTTGTTTTGTATTTGCTTGCTTTTATTCAGAATAAGTTTTAATATATTTTGTTTCAATAAAAAAGACAAGTATAGCCTTTACCATGCTTATTTTGCAAGTATATATGTTGTTGTTTGAAAACATAAATTTTTGTATCGTTTTTTGAATTCTTCTAGATAGTCAGACCGTGATAAAATCTTGAATTTTTTTACAAAGTTAGCCTGAATAAGTTCTCTGTAATGTGGTAAATTTCAGAATATTTAAAGCTAGGGAAGTATGCGAACAATTCCACTCTTTACAGACTGTCCTGTTTAGACAGATTGCTGTTATGTTTGCATTGTTTGCATATGTTTGCATGTTTAATGATTCTATTTGAGGATAAGAGTATTAAATATGTAGAGGCATTTAGTATGCAATGTCGAATTATAATTTTAGTGATTTTTTACTGTATGGGATGATAAGGTTTTGAGTTGATTTATACTAACTTATCTCACGAGTTCTTATCGGGTTTTGTGTAGATGATTTTTTTTTAGATTTAGGGAAACCGCGACATGAGAGGAATTAAAGGAGACACAAAAGCTCAAGCTTGGGGATGCCCAAGGCATCCCAAGATAATATTCCAAGAAGTATCAAGCATCTAAGCATGGGGATGCCCCGGTAGGCATCCCACCTTTCTTCATCAACAATTATCGGTTAGTATCGGTTTAGCCTAAGTTTTTCCTTCTTCACATGATATGTGATATCCTTGCAATGTCATTTTATTTTGTTCTTGCTTGCTGTTTGAATAAAGTACTTAAGATCTAAAATTCTTAAATGAGAGAGGGTCTTCTCATAGCTAGTTAATTATTTGACTAATCATTGGTCTGCACTAATATCCTTTTGGAGTAGTTTGTCAGCTGCTCTAGGGCTTCACTTATATCTTTTTAGAGCACGGCGGTGGTTTTATTTTATAGAAATTGATGAACTATCATGCTTCACTTATATTATTTTGAGAGTCTCTAGATAGCATGGTAATTTGCTTGGGTTATGAATTTAGTCCTAATATGATGGGAATCCAAAGTAGGTATAATAAAAACTTCCATATGATAAAGGTGATCGTTTTGAGATATAATGATGGTAATATTAGAATCATGCTAGTTTTAAATTGTGGGATTGAGCAAATAATTGTGTTATGGTTCGTGATTCACGTAGCATGCACATATGGACTCCAAAAAGTGCAACCAAAACGAAATGCTTGTTTCTTGATTGTTCACTTTTGTGTGAAGGTCGGGGGCACGCAATGGTTAACTCCTACCAACCTCCCCTAGGGGCATACGTAGTAGTACTTTGCTTCGAGGGCTAATAAATCTTTTCCAACATGTATGTGAGTTATTTATGACTAATGTTGAGTCCATAGATTATACGCTCTCTCACCCTTCCACCTTGCTAGCCACCCTAGTGTCGTGCAACTTTCGCCGGTGCATAAAACCCTCCTTATACCTTCCTCAAAACAGCCACCATACCTACCTATTATGGCATTTCTATAGCCATTCTGAGATATATTGCCATGTAACTCCACCATTCCGTTTATTATGACACGCTTCATCATTGTCATATTGCCTTGCATGATCATGTAGTTGACATAGTATTTGTGGCAAGGCCACCATTCATATTTTTTATATACATGTCACTCTTGATCATTGCACATCCCGGTACACGACCAGAGGCATTCATATAGAGTCATATCTTTGTTATAGTATGGAGTTGTAATATCTAGTTGTAAGTAAATAATAGTCCGGTGTGAGGTTATCAAAAATAAAAGAGGCCAAAGAGCAAAAAAAAGAAAAGAAAAATGAGAGAAAAAGAGAGAAGGGATGATGTTACTATATTTTTCCACGCTTGTGCTTCAGAGTAGCACCATGTTCTTCATGATAGAGAGTCTCCTATGTAGTCACTTTCATATACTAGTGGGAATTTACATAATAGAACTTGGCTTGTATATTCCAATGATGGGCTTCCTCAAATGCCCTAGGTCTTCATGAGCAAGCAAGTTGATGCACACCCACTAGTTTTCTTTTTGAGCTTTCATACACTTATAGCTCCAGTGCATCTGTTACATGGAAATCCCTACTCACTCACATTGATATCGTTTGATGGACATCTCCATAGTCCATTGATTTTATTCCTAGTTGATGTGAGACTTTCTCCCCACTTTTGTCTATTACCACCATCTATTCCACCCATAGTGCGTGAAAATTTGAAAAGGCTGAAGCGCGTTGACAAGTATGAACCAATTGCTTGGCTGACACCGGGGTGGGCATGATTACCTTGTGTTGAAAAGAGGGGCATAATAAGACTACATGATTTTGTAGGGATAACTTTCTTTAGCCACGCTATTTTTCAAGCTTAATAATTTACTATCTAGTATGCTTGAAATATTATTGTTCTCATAAACTTTTGCTTGAAACATACGGATCTGAATATTCATGCCACAATAAAGAGATGGTATTGATAAATATGTTAGGTAGCATTCCACATCAAAAGTTCTATTTTTATCATTTACCTACTTGAGGACGAGCATGAATTAAGCTTGGGGATGCTTGATACGTCTCCAGCGTATCTATAATCTTTGATTGTCACATGCTATTATATTACCTTTTTGGAGGTTTTATATGCATTTATATGCTATTTCATATCATTTTTGGGACTAACCTATTAACCTATAGCCCAGTGCCGGTTTCTGTTTTTTCCTTGTTTTAGAGTTTCACAGAAAAGGAATATCAGATGGAATCCAATTGACCTGAAAATTTACGGTGATTTTTTATGGACCAAAAGAAGCCCACGAAGCGCCGGAGATGGACTAGAAGATCCACGAGGCGACCACAAGGGTGGGGGGCGCCCACCTACCTTATGGCTGCCTCGTGGGTCCCCCTGGCTTGTCCCCGACGCCAAAAATTTCTTTAAATAGTGAAACCTCTGAAAACAAACCTAGATCGGGAGTTCCGCCACCGAAAGCCTCATTAGCCACGAAAAACCAATCAGGAGGCCGTTCTGGCACCCTGCCAGAGCGGGAAACCATCACTGGTGGCGATCTTCATCATCCCGGCGCTCTCGATGACGAGGAGGGAGTGGTTCACCCTCGGGGTTGAGGGTATGTACCAGTAGCCATGTGTTTGATGTCTCTCTCTCTCTCTCTCTCGTGTTCTTGGTATGGCACGATCTTGATGTACCGCGAGCTTTGCTATTATAGTTGAATCATATGATGTTTCTCCCCTCTACCTTCTTGTAATGGATTGAGTTTTCCATTTGAAGTTATCTTATCGGATTGAGTCTTTAAGGATTTCAGAACACTTGATGTATGTCTTGCATGTGCTTATTTGTGGTGACAATGGGATATTCACGTTATCTACTTGATGCATGTTTTGGTGATCAACTTGCGGGTTCAGTGACCATGTGAACTTATGCATAGGGGTTGGCACACGTTTTCGTCTTGACTCTCCGGTAGAAACTTTGGGCACTCTTTGAAGTTCTTTGTGTTGGTTTGAATAATTGAATCTGAGATTTTGTGATGCATATCGTATAATCAAACCCGCGGATACTTGTGGTGACATTGGAGTATCTAGGTGACATTAGGGTTTTGGTTGATGTGTCTCTTAATGTGTTATTTTAGTACGAACTCTAGGGCTCTTTGTCACACATATAGGAATAGCCCAATAGATCGATCAGAAAGAATAACTTTGAGGTGGTTTCATACCCTACAATAATCTCTTCGTTTGTTCTCCTCTACTAGTGACTTTGGAGTGACTCTTTGTAGCATGTTGAGGATTTGTTATATGATCTAATTATGTTACCATTTTTGAGAGAACTTGCACTAGTGAAAGTATGAACCCTAGGCCTTGTTTCAAAGCATTGCAATACCATTTTCACTCACTTTTGTTACTTTCTACCTTGCTGTTTTTATATTTTCAGATTACAAAAACCTATATCTACCATCCATATTACACGTGTATCACCATCTCTTCACCGAACTAGTGCACCTATACAATTTATCATTGTATTGGGTGTGTTCGGGACATAAGAGACTCTTTGTTATTTGGTTACAGGGTTGTTTGAGAGAGACCATCTACATCCTATGCCTCCCACGGATTGATAAAACTTAGGTCATCCACTTGAGGGAAAATTGCTATTGTCCTACAAAACTCTGCGCTTGGAGGCCCAACACGAGTCTACAAGAATAAGGTTGTGTAGTAGACATCAGTACCCCGTGCGGAAAATAGCATAGTTGATCATCTGTCAAAATGTGTTGCGCAGAAGCTTCCTATGGAACCAGGGACTTTTGTTCTCCATCTCACTCAACCCTCTGTATCCCAGCAACAATAGCCCAGAAAAAGAGAAAGTTGGACACGGGTAAGCCTCTCCCGGTAGAGCCGTCCGCTCTTGGCAGAGACCCTGCCGGAAACAAGTCCTCGCAGCCTGCCGGACCACCCCTCCAGCCGGGCCCATGGACCCCGCAAACGAGGCATGTGCTCCCACCAGAGAGGAGGTGTCGCTAGTCCTCGTTGCTGAGCCCCAGGCTCCAACTTGGGAAAGGCACATTGTCCACTTCCTCCAAACCGGAGAGCTTCCCGGTGACCAAGATGAAGCTGAAAAAGTAGCCCGGAGGTCCAGTATGTATCAGTCTGATGATGCCACTTTGTACAGAAGGAAGCCCAACGATGTGAAATTAAAGTGTGTCTGCCGGGAAGAAGGAAAGGAATTGCTGGCTGAAATACATGAAGGCTTGTGCGGCTTCCACATTGAATCAAGGGCATTAGTTGGGAAAGCATTCCGGTAAGGATTCTACTGGCCCACAGCCCTCCAAGACGGGGTCGAGCTAGTCACGAAATGTGTAGCATGCCAGTTCCATTCCAAGAAAACCCACCCGCCTGCCCAAGCTCTTCAAACAATCCCTCTATCATGGCCATTTTCGGTCTGGGGGCTCGATATCCTCAGCCCCTTCCCCCGAGCAATCAGGGGCTTTGAATTCTTGTTCATTACTATCGACAAGTTACAAAGTGGCCGGAAGTGACTGCCGTGAGAAAGGTGACTGCTTAGTCAGCTATCAAGTTCTTGAAAGATCTGGTGTGTCGTTTTGGAGTTCCGGCAAGGATCATTACCGACAACGGCACCCAGTTCACGAGTCATGCCTTCATGCAATATGTTCATGCCCTCGGATGCAAGATCTCATTTGCCTCTGTGGCACACCCCCGGAGCAATAGACAAGCTGAGAGGGCAAATGTTGAAGTTCTACGTGGACTCAAGACAAGAACTTTTGATACGCTGTAGAAGCACGACAGGTGGCGTTGACATGGATTTTGACCAAAACAAATAAAATGCATAAACCACATAAAATATAAACACAAAGCGGTGAAATCTGTTTTATTACGAAAAGTAATCATTTATGATCAACTGCTAAAATTAAAAAAATTAACCTTATGATACATTTTTTAATGTCGATAATGCATACATTAAACCGACAATTTAAAATATAGCAAAAATCATCTAGTTTTCTCCTATGAAAAATGGAGAATACATCGTTTATATGTACGCGCACCGTCGCCGATGAATACTGATCTAAAATTTCACCGTCAAAGACAACGCCAATATTATCGAAGCATCGCGCAGTATGTTCCTCCATCAAATTATCATTGTATCTTAACGGATGCACACGAAATATAATTTGATAGAGAAAGGCAGTAATAGAATTGATCTGCCTCGCAAAAAAATCCATTGGATAGCATACACACATGCATGTGGTATACGTACGTGACATAGCTCATATAGCCACACATCGTAATTGGTTTCCTCTTAATCATGTCTGGGCATGCATGCATTAGACTCCAATTGAAATAGGAGGCCCAAACGCTGTCTTGTAGCAGAGCCCATCTCTAGGCAGTGTTTAATTAAGCAAATTGACTAAACTAATTGGGCCAAAGCGGCCATGTGCGCTCCCGTCAAGGTCCCATCAATCAACTCAGGGAGACCAAGTCTGGAGCACTCCATTTTCCTATCCACGATCTACCATTCAGCCATGCTCCCACTCCCACGTCCTGCACGACAGCGACGTGCAGTTTAGAGCCTTGACGCGCGCGGCAGCCTTCAAGGCTAGCGCTGAACTCCATCACCCCCCTATAAATACTATGTTGTCAGACTGCTCTAGGGTCGGCCCTTAGATCGTTTCTCCCACTGCTAAAATCACACACACGCACAACACATAAGAGCTCAGAGAGAAGGAAGTGGCATGCGTGGTGTTTGCAGGAGGTGAGAAGGTGAGACTCATGGCTCTCTTCTAGCCCTGGTTTGGCCATTGTGGTACAGACCAGGAAGCTTTCTTCTTCCTCTTCCAAAATCCTTGTCCTTAGTCCGGCCATTGCGGTACAGACTAAGGAGTGTGTTACATCCATCTTAAACTTTTGTCTTTGGTTCGGTCATCGCGGTACAAACCAAAGAATTTATGTTATATCCACTCCAAACTTTTGCCTTCGGTTCGAACATCATGGCATAAATTAAGAAGCATATTTCATCTCCCTAAAATTATTGTCATTGGTTCGGCCATTGCGGTACAAACCAAAGTGCATGTTTAATCTACAGAAAAAAATTATCCTTGGTTCGGCCAACGCGGTACGAGCCAAAGAAGCATGCATGTTCCTTCTGCATGTTGCATATGCTTCGTCCTAATGATCTCCTTCTTGATTCGGTCCCCTTAGCGATACCGGCCAGGACGATCGTCTCATTTCTTGGTTTGGTCCCTATACGCGGATACGAATCAAGAGAGTATCATAGGCACAAAAACTTTATAAAAAATGCCTTAATTTGGTCGTCATAAAAAATGGATATGATTATGTTGGAATGAAATCACGAATATGCTATACTAAATTCGTTCTTCTTCGGTTACGCTATGGACCTTATGTGCCGCGTTAGCTATAATACGAACAAGAATATACAAAATGTTGCTTCACTTGGTTACGCTACATGAGGGCATTATCTTAATGCTACTCGGTGTTAGTAGTAATACGAGCAAGGCAAAACTTATTAAAAAATGTGTTCATGTTACACACCCAAAAATCAAAATCATGCAAGATGGATTATAAAACATGTTGCATCATAAAAACCAATCTTACTAGGTTACGCTACACGCGGGCATTATCTTAATGCTACATAGTGTTAATAGTAATACATGTGAGGGAAAATTAAACAAAATATTCGGGCCACATATTTTGGCCAAAGTAAAATAAAATATGTCATGGAATGCTCCAATGCTATAAGAGCCTAAACTATTAGCATCGTCATAAATGGATATCACAAACTCACTTTACTTGGGTTATGCTACACACGCGCGTCAATGATGTGACGCCATGTGGAGTTAGTGCTAATGCCATGTAAGGTACAAACATAAACAAAAATGATAAACGTCAGATGACTCGTGCAATACCATAATTGCTCCACAAACCTTTGCTTGGTTACGCTGCACGCGGGCATTATCTTTGCGCTACGTGCTGTTAGCAGAAAATGAGTAAAACAGAACTTAATAAAAATAGGTTCACTCCACATCCACATATGCATACAAAATTCATAAAAAATACATGATAAGGTATATCCCATGTGGCCCACATAGGCTTTAAATAAACAAAAATATCATAAGCAAATTACACTGAGGTCAGGCTTGATATTGACTGGGCGGACTCAGAGTCAACAAAATATGACACATATCATATACACTAAAAAAGCATCAATATCGTGTCAGAAAGCTTCAGTCCATTACGCTACACACGTGTCACATCCCCAGCTTCACCTTGCATTAGGATAGCACTTGTTTGTTGCATCATGTCTATTTTCTCAGAAACTTGAAATGGGGTTTGATCAAACCCTAGCACCAAAAGAACTCAACTAGGTTCAACCTAAAAATATTTTCATTGACCCAAAATGCCTTTGAAAATGTTCATGATTTTTGAATTGGTCTAGAACCTCTGTCAAAAATGGTGCACACTTTTATAGGGCCATTCTGGATTTTTGAATTAAATCTTAAGTATTTGCATTTGGGCATTTAAATGCTACATACTATTTTAAATGTCCAAATATTCATGAACTAAAATGTTCACTGTTGGAAATAATCCAAACAGTAGCCTCAAGCAGTTTCATGAATTTTGAGCTTGTTTTAGTATTTTAGTTAAAGCCAAAACAAATGCAAAAAATAGAAAAACAGAACGAATTAGAAAAGAGAGAGAGAGAAGAGCTCACCTGGGCTGCTTACCTGCACCAGAGCCGGCCCAGCACTGTGCAGCCCATCTAGCCCACAGTGCCAGTCATCGCCTACCTCGCGCCAGAAGGACGCGAGGCGTGTGGCCACCGTGCGCGCACACGCGCCCCGGCCACCTCCTGCTTGCCGCTGAGCTTCTGGACGCGTGGATGAATGCCTCGGTAACGTCTCGATCCGCCCGACCTCTCCCACTCTCCCCCTTCGTTCTCCCTCGCCTCCTTTCGCCATGACCGAGAGTCGTGCGAGCTCGCCGCCGTGAACCTCGCGGCCACAGCCTTTCCCACGCCCCCGCAAAGTGACCACGAGCCCCGCCACGAACCCCTGGATCTACATGCCCATGCACGCGAGCTCGGGAGCCTCATGGCGTCTTTCCCGACCTCATCTTCAACCTCCGGCCGCCGACAACCTCACCGTCGATTCATCGCCGTCCGTGCTTCCCCGACCTCGCCGGCCTGCTCGTCTGAATCGCCGTGAGCCCCTCTCCGTTTTCCCCTTGTCTACCTCCTTGCCCCGAGCCCTAGCTGACCTCCCCGTCGCAACCGTGAGCTCCTGCCGCCGGCCATGGCGCAGCCGCGGCCACCGCTGCTGCCACCCGCGTCCGAGTGCATCATCGCACTCAGCGCATCACCACGGGGCCGTAGCAACAAACCGTTGCTCCTACCGTGCCCTGCGGCGTCAAATTTGTCGATGTCTGAACTCCGGCGCCGCCCCGCTCGTCTGTGCGGTCGATTCCGGCGACCCCAAGGCCTCCCGATCGCTCTGTTAGATGCGGACGAGCGCGGGCTACCTTCTGGTGGTCCCCGCGAGTCCAGCCGCCGCCTGTAGCTCAAGTCCGGCGAGTTGCCGCCGCGGGTTTGGTCGCCGCCGGCCGAACTCCAGCGACCGCCGGCGTGGCACCGTAATTAGCACTAACCCCGCCGTAGTTAGCCACCTCACAGCCACTGACAGTGGGCCCTAGCCCTGGTGAAACCCCAGTCAGCGCTGGTTTTGACCGGGATTAGTACCCGTGTCACTAACAGGTGGGTCCCACCGGTCAGGTTTGACCTGGACCGGTCAGTTGACCTGCTGACCTCAGCCTGACGTAGTGCTGACGCAATAAAGCCTTTCTGGAATTAAAATAAATCAGAAAAGGTTTAGAAATTCCAGAAAATGCTTTAAACTTCTAAAAATCATATAAAATCAACCGTAGCTGAGATGAAAATAAGTTATATATGAAAAATGATCAGAAAAATATGAGGAATCTGTTTATGGCATTTTCATGCATATTTGAACAAGTTAAACCTTCTGATCAGGTCAAATCAATTAAATGTTAATTAAATAATCACAAATGGAGTTTGAATTTGAATCTTGGATTCAAACCAACTTCATTTAAATTGTTCCTACTTGCATTAGCTCAAACCACAGCATATTGCCATGTCATGATCATGCATCATATTGTTGCATTGCATTGATTGTGTTCCTTCTCTATTGCAGGTATTTGTCCCTTCTCAGTAGACGACGTTCCGACGATGAGTTCGATGACACCGATGAAGAACTATTACTATCTTCGGAAGTGCCAGGCAAGCAAACCCCCATTGAGCATTCCGATACAATCCTACTCTCTCGCTCCTGCTCTCTTTTACTGCATTAGGACAACAACGATTGAACTACTTTTTGCTGTGGTAGCTGAACCCCTTTCCTCTGCATGACCTGTCATTGCCATAGTAAATAGTTGAAACCCACTAGCATGAGTAGGAGTTGTTTGAGCCATGTTGTGCCTACTCATTCATGCTTTCTGGTTATGCCTGCTATTGCTTAGAGTTGTGTCAGGTCTGATTCATCAGGGATGAATTGGGAAGTTATGAACATGTCCTACTGTTGAGAGCTAAGTGTGTGAACACGATTTGGTAAAGGTAGCGGTGAGGGGCCATGTAGGAGTACATGGTGGGTTGTCTCACTGGAACCGTCCTTAAGAACTGAGTTCTGTGTAAGTTGTACAATCACTAGCTACTACCACACATTGGGTTCCGGTAACTCGACCCCTCTCGACTTATTAATCAACTAGATCTCTGTCCAGGAGTTGCAACTAGTTTCTGGCGTTTGTAGGTAGTGCTAGTAGTCTACCAAGTGGCACACGGTACATGTGGGCTTGGGACAGACTAGGCACCATGGCACGGTGTACCAAGCGTAGATCCATCCGTCGAGGTGGGCTTGGGAACCCTGCGCACATCATTTGGGGCCGTGAGCGACACCTCGGCCGGATCTCCTTACGGATGGAACCCGAATAGGCGATAAACCTGGACTAGAGTCTTGTGTGGTTAGTCAGGTCGTGGCCGACACCCTCGCCAGGCTTCCGCTTGAAGGTTGCCGAGATACACGACGTGTACATGGCGGTAAGTGGAGAGAGCGTGTGTGAAGAAGTACACCCCTGCAGGGTTAACATGATCTATTCGAATAGCCGGGTCCGTGGTTATGGACTTCTTGGATTCTTACGTGGTACATAGACAATTGAAAGTGGATACTCTAAAATACTCAAGACAAGTGTGAGTCCTATGGATGGCCTTCTCGTAGGGAGACGGGAGCGGATCCATAGTGGTGTACTGATTGGTGAATATGTGGACTCGTGTGCACCACCTCAAAAGAGTTACTTGCAGTCGTAGTTCAGGATAGCCACCGAGTCAAGTTGGCTTGCTGCAGTCAAACTCCACCACCCCTTTGTTGATACTGATGCATATGTAGTTAGTTCTGATGTAAGTCTTGTTGAGTACCTTTGTACTCACGTTTGCTTAATTTATGTTTTTGCAGAGAGACTTCAGTCTCGCTAGTGGTTTCGCGTGGACTTCGACGTTTAGCTTCTAACCTCAGCTACGGTCTTGTACCCTTTGGAGGGTCTTGTAGATAGTCAGGCATCTTAGCCTTTTTCATTTGTAGTTGTCTGTACTCACACATGTTATGCTTCCGTTGCCTGTATGCTCTGTATGTTGGGTCATGTGACCCCTGTTTGTAATAAATGCTATGATGGCTCTTCTGGGCCTTATCTATATGAGTTGTTGAGTTATGTTGTGATGCCATGTTGTACATCACATACCTGCATGTTATGCGTACGTGTAATGTGTATTGCTATGTGTGGGATCCGACACCTAGTTGTTTACCCTTGGTAGCCTATCTTACAGGAAATATCTCCTAGTGCTTCCACTGAGCCTTGGTAGCTTGCTACTGCTCCGGAACACTTAGGCTGGCCACCATGTGTCCTTCTTCATTCCTGTGTCTGTCCCTTAGGGGAAATGTCACGCGTTGTTCCTTTAAGTCCTTGTAGCTTGCTACGACTTGGGTTCATACGTTGATGACCGACACGTTCGTTGCTGGGTCATGTATGCCTATCTCTGTAATTTAGTGCCACTTTTGGTTTATAACTGGTCATGTCGGCCCGGGTTCTCTGTCATATGGATGCTAGCGACACTATAATATAAGTGTTCCAAAATGCGCAAACTGTCCCGGGCCAGGTAAGGTGGCACCCGTGGGGATACCGTGCGTGAGGCCGCAAAGTGATATTAGGTGTTACAGGCTAGACCTGTGTGACTTAGGATCGGGGTCCCGACAGCTTTTGTATCAGAGCTTGACTGCCTGTAGGATTACCAAGCCAAATTGGTCGAAGTCGTGTCTAGAAACTCTTTAGTTATATAAGGGAATTGATTGTGGAAGGGAACGTAAGGCTCTTTTTACTCCTTTACCTTATGACCTTCTGATCTGAGTCACCTTCTTCTTTTCTACGGGGATTAAGGAACTAGGCTTTCTCTTCTGTCTATCAGGATCACATTAATTGTGGATTCAACCCTCGGTTCAGTTTCTTCTACCTCCGGGTGTTGACAGTTGGTCTCGGAATCTTGTTTTTGTGATGTTGAGTGGCTATGCCACCATTTTACAGGATCTTTCAAAATCTTTTTGAGCATTTATAGCCGTTATGCTGTCCGAGTCATCCCAGGTCTCTAAACAATCTGATGCATTTGCAAATCATTCCTTGATGTTCTGCATGTCCTTTTAGGCCAGATTAACCACATTAGTCGGTGTGTTGAGGTACTCCGTTGCCTCCACATATAGGTTGGAGCTATTACTATGACCCTAGGTGTCTTAGAAGATCACCCAGTAATCTAGCAATGCTTTATATTCCCAGTGTGATGATTCTGGCCATCATTCTAGAAAGCATCCCGTGATGCCATTTAGTTAGTAGGCATTCTACTCCTGGGTTTTGAACCCAAGATTCACTCCACTTACCTCCTGTTGGTAGTATTTGCTCGTCCCTTTAGGATATTAGTAACCTTGTGATAGTCCTCGAGGTCCGTGGTATATCATTCTTCCAAATACCATGAACCATCCTTGGCAGAAGTTCTCCCGAACCAAAAGATCACAACCAGAGTGCTCCTGAGTAGTACTCCATTCATATTGTGACTCTGCCAATTCTACCTTTCTGCATGGGTTATCCGGAAGAAATATGTTGAACTCGTTCGACATGTTAATCTATGCATCTACAACTCAGAAAATTATTTGTTCCTTCGAATTGCCCCTCTTTAGTGGTATTATGACCCTCGTCTATCAGTTTATAATCAGGAGTAGTTGTGCACTCGTGTTCATCGATGCCTTTTACTCTTGTGGTCCGTCAAGCCATTCTATTCTGGAATGACTAGGAGAAACAAACCCCAGTACCTTATCCATACCTAGGATTGGGTCAAAGAAGTTGTACATCACAGATGAAGAATACTAATACAGCTTCTAATATGTTCTATCCTGGAGCATTACCATCTTTATGTAAAGAATGTCATGGGAATTGCACCACCTCCTATGAACTCTTGATACAGTGATGCTTCTCACCGTCATCGTTCATTCCTCGGTCTCCGTGTTGTTGTAACCAGAATACTGACAAGTGAATCATGATGTGGGAAACCAATACTCCCAGCAACTCCGTTCCTGGTAGTTAATGGACGATAATCTCATTCTTAGTATGTTGGATACGGAATCATCATTCTAAGAATGATCGTGCTACCTAGTCCTTATTTCTGGTGCACTCTCCGATCAATGAGTTAGGATTCTGTCAATCTCTCACTCTTTTGATCATATCGTCTTGCCCTGAAAAGCAAGATTGTTCTCGAGCTTCATAACATATCGGTGGTTCGTGAATTTCCGGATATCTTGTCAGAAGCATCACCAAGTTGTTTTCCCTGACCGTTATGTTGAGCTTGTAATGAAGTTGGTTTTCCTATAAACCACCCCTTCTCCAAGAATCTGTGTTGGATATCCTGAGCTAGTTGGTTAAGCTAAACAACAACTTGGAGAGTTGGAAGATAAAAGCTTAATCCACATAGCTCACTCCAAAGGGATATCTTGTGTGTATATTGAAGATAGATGATATCTTTTTCAATTGATCTCCGTGATCATTTGTGGATCTATTGTCTTGTCCAAAATTTGATTTGAGTATGGGTTATCGTCAAGTCAAACCAGAACCAATGATATTTGTAATGTTGTCTTACTCATGGTTGATCCCTCAAGCAGACATCGTTACATCTATTGGTCTGACCAATGCTATCACCATGTTCACTTAATTGTGGAATTCCACCCATATGGAAGCCTGGATGGATTGTTGTTGAGCCCATTGACAACATTTCTTTTGTCTCCTCCATGATTTGTGTTGCACATCCAGCTGGTGTTGGAAACTTTTTAAGCATTGCCTTCATGTTCCGCTCATCATGTATACGTTTGGATGAAAGGAGTGATTTTCTTTAATTCACGTGCACTTGATGTAAGTTGTCGCCGTGAATTCGAGAAATCTTGTTTTCCTTCCTCTGGAATCATTCCAAGTTAGTCATGCATATGTGCGAAGTACTCTATGGTTTGATAGGTTGGCCGCCTCCATTCTATATGTGTTTCCTAGCACACCAAGCCGCTGATTGGTTTGTTCAAGGAGAGGAAGTTCCTTCATAAGAGCTAATCCGGACTTATGAAAGGACTTTGATATACTCGATGATGATTCCCCACCTGAACTCGGTAGTGTTTTATTATAAGACTACTACGTGGTCATGCTTGTCTGCGACATCATGTTCACATGTATGTAGCAGAACCAACTCATGTTTTGGAGCTTGCTATCATAGTTCATTTCCCGAGAATCTCGCAACGTCTTCTCGTCGATTTGTGTTGCAAACTTTCATTTTTCTTCCTAGACTTGATGGGTCTGGAATATCCTGACACCAACCAGATCTGAATCTCAGGCAGATATTATGGTTGAATGTTTCGCAAGAACTATAATAGTGGTCTCTCTGTAACCTGGTAAGTGGATGTTGTGGCCAACACACCCAGCCGGAAGACCTATTGTTGTAGTATCTTGATTGAAGAAGTTGGCCATCTCCCCATAAGGATTTCATAGGATTTACTTCCTAGTTGTTCCTTATGAATTCTTGTACTCCCGAAGTCTGACCTTTACTTGATGTTCAAGATACCAAACATATCTATGAATGGATTATGCTAAAACATCAAGGAGAACATTAGAAGTGGAGTGCTAAATATCTCTCGGTCGATCATCCAGTTTTTGCTTCCTTGGCTCCGCCAAGGTGAAATCTGAGAAAGTGTTTTCTTCCTATGCATCTGCATCGTCCATCATTATTCATCATGGTAGTATGTGGTGTTTCCAGGATCCTTGACATGGATATTGGTAAAACCTTGATGAATATGGGAATGCTCAAGTTCTTGAGAGCACGCACAAGCACTAGGTGTTATCACTGGCACTAACCGGGATTGCTCCCAGTGTTCTTAGCTATGCTATAACCTCTCAAAGAGTAGATTCACTCTCTACTGTTGGGTTTGTTCCCAGTTACCAGAATCATTCCCAACATTTGCATTTTGTTACCAGCTTGCACCGCCAATGTGCCATTTTACCATGGGTCCCATCCATTTCCGGTGATAAGAAAAATCATCCGTTGTGTTGTCTTCAACAAGGTAGTCCACATCATCCATTCTAGATGGAGTATGTCGTTCTTCCGAACTCCTTTAAACTATCGATTGTGGTTTGCCTCCGGCTGGTATAGAGAGTTCCAATGATCTCTATATCAAAAGTAATTCTTTTTGCCACTTAAGGGAATAATTCTAGGAGTCACCTTCTCTAAGGTGCCCCGTCTGGTGACACCGATCACCATCTTCTTAGGTGTGGAATTTTGCCTGCAAAGTAAATCTTCATCGTTTGTTTTATTCCATCCCTCCTGATGTGTGTTCCGAGTCTCAGCTCAAGAGATGTTTCAACGTCTCACTCCATGAGTTGATCTGAGTTGCTCGATCTTTGACAAGATCGATTCCTGTAGAGTTTCTTCTGTTATCACTTTGTTGGACCAAGATCACGAAAGCAAAGATGCCAAGATCAACATGATGCAATGAATCAGCAACTTCGAGGAGGACAGTTGAATCGAGAAGACTGTGATGGCTTTGTGCCCCCTCTGTTTTCTTACCCCACGTCCTGAATCTCGGGACGAGATTCTTGTTTAGTGGGGGTGAGTTGTCACATCCCCAGCTTCACCTTGCATTAGGATAGCACTTGTCTGTTGCACCATCTCTATTTTCTCAGAAACTTGAAATGGGGTTTGATCAAACCTTAGCACAAAAAGAACTCAACTAGGTTCAACCTAAAAATATTTTCATTGACCCAAAATGTCTTTGAAAATGTTCATTATTTTTGAATTGGTCTAGAACCTCTGTCAAAAATGGTACACACTTTTATAGGGCCATTCTGGATTTTTGAATTAAATCTTAAGTATTTGCATTTGGGCATTTAAATGCTATATACTATTTTAAATGTCCAAATATTCGTGAACTAAAATGTTTACTGTTGGAAATAATCCAAACAGTAGCCTCCAGCAGTTTCATTAATTTTGAGCTTTTTTAGTATTTTAGATAAAGCCAAAACAAATGCAGAAAATAGAAAAACATAACGAATTAGAAAAGAGAGAGAGAGAGAAGAGCTCACCTGGGCTGCTTACCTGCACCAGAGCTGGCCCAGCACTGTGCCGCCCATCTGGCCCACAGTGCTAGTCATCGCCTACCTCGTGCAAGAAGGATGCGAGGCATGTGGCCGCCGTGCGCGCACACGCGCCCCGGCCACCTCCTGCTTGCCGCTGAGCTTCTGGACGCGTGGATGAATGCCTCGGTGATGTCCCGATCGGCCCGACCTCTCCCACTCTCCCCCTTCGTTCTCCCTCGCCTCCTTTCGCAATGACCAAGAGCCGTGCGAGCTCGCCGCCGTGAACCTCACGGCCACAGCCTTTCCCACGCCCCCGCAAAGTGACCACGAGCCCCGCCACGAACCCATGGATCTACACGCCCATGCACGCGAGCTCGGGAGCCTCATGGCGTCTTCCCCGACCTCATCTTCAACCTCCGGCCGCCGACAACCTCACCGTCGATTCGTCGGCGTCCGTGCTTCCCCGACCTTGCCGGCCTGCTCGTCTGAATCGCCGTGAGCCCCTCTCCGTTTTCCCCCTGTCTACCTCCTTTCCCCGAGCCCTAGCTGACCTCCCCGTCGCACCCATGAGCTCCTGCCGCCGGCCATGGCGCAGCAGCGGGCACCGCTGCTGCCACCCGCGTCCGAGTGCATCACCGCACTCAGCGCGTCACCACGGGGCCGTAGCAACCAACTGTTGCTCCTGCCGTGCCCTGCGGCGTCGAATGCGTCGACGTCTGAACTCTGGCGCCGCCCCGCTCGTCAGTGCGGTCGATTCCGGCGACCCCAAGGCCTCCCGATCGCTCTGTTAGATGCGGACGAGCGCGGGCTACCTTCTGGTGGTCCCGGCGAGTCCAGCCGCCGCCTGTAGCTCAAGTTCGGCGAGTTGCCGCCGCGGGTTTGTTCGCCGCCGGCCGAACTCCGGCGACCGCCAATGTGGCACCGTAATTAGCACTAACCCCGCCGTAGTTAGCCACCTCACAGCCACTAACAGTGGGCCCTAGCCCTGGTCAAACCCCAGTCAGCGCTGGTTTTGACCGGGATTAGTACCCGTGTCACTGACAGGTGGGTCCCACCGGTCAGATTTGACCTGGACCGGTCAGTTGACCTGCTGACCTCAGCCTGACGTAGTGCTGACGCAATAAAGCCTTTCTGGAATTAAAATAAATCAGAAAAGGTTTAGAAATTCCAGAAAATGCTTTAAACTTCTAAAAATCATATAAAATCAACCGTAGCTGAGATGAAAATAAGTTATATATGAAAAATGATCAGAAAAATATGAGGAATCTGTTTATGGCATTTTCATGCATGTTTGAACAAGTTAAACCTGCTGATCAGGTCAAATCAATTAAATATTAATTAAATAATCACATATGGAGTTTGAATTTGAATCTTGGATTCAAACCAACTTCATTTAAATTGTTCCTACTTGCATTAGCTCAAACCACAGCATATTGCCATGTCATGATCATGCATCATATTGTTGCATTGCCTTGATTGTGTTCCGTCTCTGTTGCCTGTATTTGTCCCCTCTCAGTAGACGACGTTCCGACGATGAGTTCGATGACACCGATGAAGAACTATTACTATCTTCGGATGTGCCAGGCAAGCAAACCCCCATTGAGCATCCTGATATAATTCCACTCTCTCGCTCCTGCTCTCTTTTACTGCATTAGGACAACAACGATTGAACTGCTTTTTGCTGCGGTACCTGAACCCCTTTCCTCTGCATGACCTGTCATTGCCACAGTAAATAGTTGAAACCCACTAGCATGAGTAGGAGTTGTTTGAGCCATGTTGTGCCTACTCATTCATGCTTTCTGTTTATGCCTGCTATTGCTTAGAGTTGTGTCAGGTCTGTTTCATCGGTGATGAATTGGGAAGTTATGAACATGTCCTACTGTTGAGAGCTAAGTGTGTGAACACGATTTGGTAAAGGTAGCGGTGAGGGGTCATGTAGGAGTACATGGTGGGTTGTCTCACTGGAACCGTCCTTAAGAACTGAGTTCTGTGTAAGTTGTCCAATGACTAGCTACTACCACACATTGGGTTCCGGTAACTCGACCCCTCTCGACTTATTAATCAACTAGATCTCTGTCCAGGAGTTGCAACTAGTTTCTGGCGTTTGTAGGTAGTGCTAGTAGTCTACCAAGTGGCACATGGTACATGTGGGCTTGGGACAGACTAGGCACCGTGGCACGGTGTACCAAGTGTAGATCCATCCGTCGAGGTGGGCTTGGGAACCCTGCGCACATCGTTTGGGGCCGTGAGCGACACCCCGGCCGGATCTCTTTACGGATGGAACCCGAATAGGCGATAAACCTGGACTAGAGTCTTGTGTGGTTAGTCAGGTCGTGGCCGACACCCTCGCCAGGCTTCCGCTTGAAGGTTGCTGAGATACACGACGTGTACATGGCGGTAAGTGGCGAGAGCGTGTGTGAAGAAGTACACCCCTGCAGGGTTAACATGATCTATTCGAATAGCTGGGTTCGCGGTTATGGACTTCTTGGATGCTTACGTGGTACATAGACAATTGAAAGTGGATACTCTAAAATACTCAAGACAAGTGTGAGTGTTATGAATGGCCTTCTCGTAGGGAGACGGGAGCGGATCCATAGTGGTGTATTGATTGGTGAATATGTGGACTCGTGTGCGCCACCTCAAAGAGTTACTTGCAGTCGTAGTTCACAATAGCCACCGAGTCAAGCTGGCTTCCTGCAGTCAAAATCCACCACCCCTTTGTTGATACGGATGCATATGTAGTTAAATCTGATGTATGTCTTGCTGAGTACCTTTGTACTCACGTTTGCTTAATTTATGTTTTTGCAGAGAGACTTCAGTCTCGCTAGTGGTTCCGCATGGACTTCGACGTTTAGCTTGTTACCTCAGCTACGGTCTTGTACCCTTGGGAGGGTCTTGTAGATATTCAGGCTTCTCAACCTTTTTCATTTGTAGTTGTCTGTACTCAGACATGTTATGCTTCCGTTGCCTACATGCTCTGTATGTTGGGTCATGTGACCCCTGTTTGTAATAAATGCTATGATGGCTCTTCTGGGCCTTATCTATATGAGTTGTTGAGTTATGTTGTGATGCCATGTTATACAGCACATACATGCATGTTATGCGTACGTGTAATGTGTATTGCTATGTGTGGGATTCGACACCTAGTTGTTTACCCTTGGTAGCCTATCTTACAAGGAAATGTCTCCTAGTGCTTCCACTAAGCCTTGGTAGCTTGCTACTGCTCCGGAACACTTAGTCTGGTCGACATGTGTCCTTCTTCGTTCCTGTGTCTGTCCCTTAGGGGAAATGTCACGCGTTGTTCCTTTAAGTCCTTGTAGCTTGCTACGACTTGGGTTCATACGTTGATGACCGACACGTTCGTTGATGGGTCATGTATGCATGTCTCTGTAATTTAGTGCCACTTTTGGTTTATAACTGGTCATGTCGGCCCAGGTTCTCTGTCATATGGATGCTAGCGACACTATCATATACGTGTGCCAAAATGCGCAAATGGTCCCAGGCCAGGTAAGGTGGCACCCGTGGGGATACCATGCGTGAGGCCGCAAAGTGATATGAGGTGTTACAGGCTAGACCTGTGTGACTTAGGATCGGGGTCCCGACAACACGGGCATCACATCAGTGTCGCACGATGATAGTAGTAATGTGATGATGCAAAACTTATTAAAATTGGCATGTCCATGCCACCAAAACCAAAGATGTCATATAGAATTCCCAAAGAAAAAATATATACATATCCTATATGCCAAACGTAGGATAAAATTATGCCTAGCCAAAATTAACTCGCATTCTGCATATCAATGAGGTTGAACACACACAAATGGTTGCATGCTAGGAAATATAGTCCCAAACATCACACATGAAATCATAGACGTGTTTTTGCATGGAACCAAACTTCAACCTCGCCAAGCAGGAGTTCGTCGTCGACCGCGAGGAGGATTTCTCTTGTAGTATATTGTAATAGGAATGTGATGTAATCCTATGTCATAGAAATGTTGGAATTCTTAATCAGGGGTTTTCTCTTCGGAGATGTAATTAACAGACCTTTTATGTAAATGTAAGAGTTCTGGAAATAAAGTACCTGTAATGTTTTATGTTCATTTTATTTATGGATTTAAATTATTCACTTTGTATCAATGACGTGGACGCGTGTTTTCGCGCCCGCCATTTTCCCATCATCAGATTCTGGCACGCCCGGTGGGACATATTTCTCCCCTGATCTTTGAATTCCAACATATGATTGCAACATATGAACCACCATAGTACATAAAGCATAAAATATTATGTACGCATATGCAAAAAAAAGATGAAGAAAACTAATATATGGTTTTCTTTATTTTGAAGGTATGGAGGGACAGGTTCAGCAGTTTGTCACTCTTCGCTTTGGTGACCTCTGGTTGGATGTGCCGATCGGTCCACTTGTGGCTTTAGTTAGCAGGAATTTGGAGACAACGGCTGCATCCCCAACTGAGCCAGAAGAAAAGGAAGTCTCCTCTGCATTGAAGGAAGGGTTTACTCCTGTTCTCACAAAGTCAGCAAAGAGAAGGATGCGTGCAGCTGCAAGAGCATCTAAGGATCAGCATGTACGCGGAGCTTCTTCATCTATTTCAGTTCCTCCTGGTTTCACAAAGGTGTCACCTACCAAGGTTATGAGCCATGAGGTACCAGGAAAGGTTGTTCGCATGACACCCGAAGAGTGGCCCGTGCTTGCAAAACGGCCGGGATCACTAAAGGTGGTGTCGCCAAGACAATCTGCTTCAACTACATCGACCAAAGTCGTAGTACCCCTTACACCTTCAAAACTTAAGGTGGGTGTGCACGAAGGGATGGGAGAAAGCTCATATAACCCTATCCCAAACACCGTAGTGGCAGCTCGAAGAACTTTCTGCGCGGACAAAGGGAAAGGTATGATGGTTGAGGACACCGAGTCTTCATCACATGAAGGATCAGCTCGTCCAAGAAACCAACTTCGTGTTGATGCACCTGAATTTATCCCCACCATGGGCTATAATCCCATTGGACCATGCCTAGTGGGTGAGCCAAGCAATAAACGCTCACTCTAGTGGCAGGGGGTGTTTGTCAGTTCAGATGACTTCCAAGCTGGTCATGTGGATCCAACTGCTACAATATCATATCCTTTGTCCTCATCGGTGCCAGCACCAAGACCATCATTCGAAGGCTCAGTTGATCTAGCACGTCGTCGTCGTCGACGACAGAGGGCTCACCGTGCATGGCTTGATTTCCCAGTGGCAGCTGATGCAAACATGAACAATCAACAACAGAAGCAAGTGGCATATCCCATCAGGAATAGAGAAGGGAAGACCAATGCAAGGATACGTGGGGGAAGCCATGCTAGCTTCCATGCCATCATGACATAGAATGTCCACCAAGCTTTGAAGGAAATACTTCCAGGCTGCTCTATGTCTGCTGATAATGTTGGTGGCGCCATCATGCGGCGTGTAGAAACTCTATCGAAGTGGCCGGAATATGAAGAATTTGTGAATGCAAGTCCGCAACAACAAGAGTATGTGAAGCAAGTTGCCCATGCACGCAAAAAGCGGGCTGCCTTGAAGCAAAGAGAAATGGCAGTACGAGCTGATTCAGGGTATAGCAGAATACAAGGAAGAGATTCTCCATCAACAAGCCAAGTCAGTGGAGGAAATGGGGCAAAGGAAATGGCAAGTACAGAAAGGAAGACAACCAGAACTCTCGCTCCATGGCCATCTCGTAAGAAAATCTCAGATAACTCATTTGAAGTCTTTAATGCAATGCCAGTTGGTGTCAAAGTGGTGACAGACAACAGTAGCGAAACCTCCTCAGCATCAACACACTTCAAGAGGAAGAAGCCACGCAAGACTGTTGTACAAGGTCCTCGCCGCATGACCCGCAGCCAGAAAGGTTCAGATTATGAAGAACTTGGGTCAATCAATGGGGGATCTTACAATCCCATATCAGATAGTACCCCATGTCCTTCTGAATATGAGATAGAACTTCACCATGCCGCGAAGCATACAGAACAGGTCCTAGCAGCAAATGAGACTCATTCGGTTGAGGAGCAACTAGCCAACCTCACAGCTGCACTTCAACAAAAAGAAGATGAACTAGCAGCCCTTCGTAATCAGATGAGCAACAACCAGAACAAAGGCAATGAAGGGGATGGTGAGGCGAGTACTAGCGGTCAGCTAGGAGGTGCATGACTTAACCTCGAGGCGATCCAAAGAATGATTGGTGAAGGGGTAAAGTCCCGGTTGATGCAAACTCAATATTCCATGCGGCCAGGGTATGTTAAACCGTACCCACCTGATGTAGACATGGTCCCCTTCCCAACTAACTATAGGCAGCCACAATTTAGCAAGTTTAACGGGAGTGGGTCCCCTCATGAACACATAGCCCACTTTCTAGCAGCATGTCAGGACACATCTCATAATGGAGCACTCCTCCTCACGCAGTTCGTGCAGACATTGTCTGGTCCCGCCTTTACTTGGTACAGCAATCTGGCTCCTAGTTCCATAAAAACTTAGGAGCAGATGCAGAATGCCTTCCTTGAGCGATTTTACAGCACACAGAGAACCGTGGGCATCACTGAGCTAACCCAGATAGAGCAGGGGTTCAATGAGAGGGCGGCTGATTTTATAAACAGATGGAGAAATACGAGTCTTCAATGCCCACAGCCAATTACCGAGCCCGAAGCGGTGCGCATGTGCATGAATAATCTCCGTTCAGAAGTGGTTGTGCAGTTACAAGGAGTGAAACCCATCACATTCGAAGAATTGGCGTCGAAAGCTACACACATAGAGAATTATATGCAGCATGTTGCTCGCCGAACAAAGGCGGCATTCAACAAGCCTACAGAAAAAGGGGCTCAGCGAGAAAAATTGCTGATGAAGCCCAAATCAGCGCAAGGTATGGAAGCAACGGCCGTCAAACCTCGGCTTCAGCCTGGAAGTGCACCTATGAGGAATCAAGGACAGAAGGATGCACAAGTTGGTAGGAGGCCAACTCTCAGCGAGCGACAAAGCAGGAAGTATTATTTTCCTATAGAAGAAATCCATGATCTCTTTAGGGGCCGGAGGATGCCAATATGTCTAATGAGCCAAACTTTTGCCCTTACCACTGCATATTAGGCCATACACTTGATGATTGCTTTGTGGTAAAAAATATCATACAAAAAATGATCAACGAGGGGACCATTGATATGGACCTCCTCAAAATCTTAAAAGGAAAGAAGATGGCTACAACAAATGTTGCCACTCTTCAAGATAGCTCGGTGGGTTGCGCATCTTTAAATATGAGGCCAAATTATAATGATATGATGATTACATCAGGATATGAATTCACTCCAATGATCTCTCCAGGATTCTTCCCATACCTCGGTCACGGGACCATGTCGCAGAGTCAGCGTAAAAGAGAGGCTCACATTCCCTGCAGCTGTGATGGACGGCCCAGTGTACCAGCTTCTCAAGAACCCCAAGACCGGAGAGAGCAGCGGCCAAAACGCCGTGTACTACCCCAAGTGATGGAAGATGTCGCACCTCTGCGCTTCGTGCCAAAGAAATATCAGCATTTGGCGAAGCGCATGAAGGTTCCGCCTAGTGGAGAACTCGACGTTCTCACTATAGGTTTATTTGAGGATCATAGCGAGTCTCTTCACTTCCCCGAGGAAGAAGCGACGGAAGTGGATCAGGTCCACCTTAGATCAGGTCGCCAGTTAGCTGACCCACATCCTGCACCTAGAAAGGAGCCTAGGAACAAAGATGTAACTAAGAATGAAACAGTTGATCCGCCTTCTAAGGTCTCAGTCAAGTATGATGTAATCTCGCACTTGAAGAAAATACCAGCTATGCTTTTTGTGTATGATGATTTGTCTCTTTCCTCGGATTTACGTAAGGTACTAGTTATAGCATTGTCATTTCCCGAAGATTATAGAGTGGAAGTCTCACAGACTGAAGCTGAATTAAATGATGTGTTAAATATTGCATTCACGGATGAGGACATGTTGTTAGGCCCAAAGAAGCATAACAGACCTCTTCTTATGTTTGGTGAGATTGACGAATTGCCAACAAATCGCATAATGATAGATGGTGGATCCTCCATAAATTTGCTGCCTCTGCGTACTTTGAAAAGGATTGGATATTCCCCCAAAGATTTGAGCCGGTCGAATGTGGTTATTGTAATGCCCCGGATGTAATATTTTCCCTTTTGGGCATATAATATATCTCCGGCTTCATCTATTCCATTCCGGGTTCTTTGTCTTTCGGGTTTTCGTCGTTTTGTTGGGTGCGTGTGTGGCATTCATTCATACCATGTAGACATGTGCATCGCATTGCATTTGAGTTGTCGGTTGCATCCGGTTCCACGCGTTCCTTTCCGTTGTCCGTTTCGCGTTCCGGAGCTCCCTCACGTGTCCGTGGCGTCCCGTAGACCTACTTTGGTGTTTGGCCGGGTAACGTTACCGGTTTGGCGCGAGACTTGTCGTGTGTTGTTGTTTTGTTGTGTGTAACCCACCTGTCAAATCTCGTCGCGTTTCGAGTCCGTTTGCTACCCCAACAGTTATTCGTGTGGGCTCGAAGTGCCTCCACTTTGTGGCCAAAGACACCCCCTCCAACAGCCCACCAACCACTCCTAACCACTTCTATCATCTAGGCCATCCAAATCTGATCCGGTGGCCGAAAACCGCACTCCATTTGGACAACCCTAGCTCCTTGTGCCTATATATTTGTCCACTCCCCCAAATTTGTGCCCCAAAACAAGGAAACCCTAGCCCCCACTTCATCCCCTTCCTCCAGCCACCACTTCGCCGGAAGTTCGCCGGAGAGTCGCCGGAATCTCGCCGGAATTCCTCTCCGGTCTCCTCTCACCTCACCACCGCCGCCACCTCGTCCCCACCGACGCCACTTCACCATCATCCCCTCCGGAGCGCCGCCCTACCGCCTCACCGCCGTTCCCGCCGGCCGGCGCCGTCACCTCGCCGGCCAGGCGCCACCGCCGCCATCCCGCAGGTCGGAGCTCCCCTTCCCAGCCAGCGAGCGCCGCCTCAGATCGGGATCGGGAGGCGCTCGATCCGATCGATCCAGACGCCCCGCCGTCCTCCCGCTTCGGCCAATCCAGCGGCCCAGTCCCCAGTCCGATCGGGCCACCGCCCCGGCCCGATCCAGCCTGGCCCGCACCGCCTCCATCCTTCCCGCTCGCCGCCTGGACCCCTTCGCCGGGCGACCCGATCGCCGCGCTGGGCCTCGCCTCCCAGCCGAGCCGGCCTCCCTCCTGGGCCCCGAGCTGGGCCGCCCCAGCACGCCACCTCCGTGGGCCTCCCCGCTAGCCAGACTCCAGCGCTGGCCGCTCCCGAGGCCAGGCCGCCTTCGCCTCGCCAGTTCCGCCCTAGGCCGAGGCCCGTCCCTCCAGCGCCTCCTTCCGGGCCTCCCAGGCCGCGCCGCCACTAGGAGCCAGGCCGAGGCCCTCTCCGGCCGCGGGTCTCCAGCGCCGGCCCGAGCCGCCGACCCATCCCCTCCGCAGCCGCACCAGATCCAGCCCGAGGCCCGCGTTGACTTCGTCCAGTTCCAGATCTGAGGTTGTTGGATTTTCTTCTAAGTCCCCAGTAACTTTATTGTCTGATGCTATATTAGATCTGCAATAACTTTGTGTGTGTTGCTCCGTTTTGCGCAAATGAGATGTCCATACGTTCGTGGTGACTAACACTACGATTCATTCCATTGTGCCATGCATGTTTGAGATCATCTAGATGCTTATTTTTCTGTTGCAAGAGGGCATCCCGTTATAACTGCTGCTATGTGTTGTTTTGATGCCATCTTTGCATAGTGATATCTTTTAGCTCGTTTGTCCGAATGATGCAAATGACATGTCCACGTGTTCGTCTTGCCATGCTCTACATGTTGTTTGTGATAGGTTGCATGATAGATTTATTCTTGCCATGTATATCTTCGTTGCAAAGTGCCATGTGGCTGTGATGTTGTTCCACTTGTTATGAAATGCCATCTTGTCGAGCTTGTTGCTATCGTTGTGTTTATCTCCATGATGCATGCTTGTATGTTTCGGAATCACCATCATGTGTACTTTGATGTGGTGCTTACCACTTTCCATGTTGAGTTTCGAGGTGACTTAAACTTGCTCTTTTAGATGCCATGATGAAACTGCTGTCTTAACACTTAGTGGTTTTTCACCAAGTCTGAAATCCGTAACGTTCCGATGCCATGTTTGCGTGCTGTTCTAGGACAAACCATGATAGTTTTGGAGTGTCTCTTGATGGTTCCTTGTAGTAGATATTGTTGTCTTTCCATTCATGTTCTCACATGCTTATTTGAGTGGCTGTAGCATGTTTAACTTTTGCTCCAAAGTTTCAATAAAATTCTGCTGTCATAATTTTGTTGTCAAGTTCAATATGTCCAAGCTTGTTGCTATTGATCCGTGGCTCCTTTGGCGGTGCACCTTTGGACTTATTTGCTGTAGGATATGTCTAGTTTATGTTCATGCTCTTTGCCATGGTGTTTGAGTGCTGTAGCTTAATAATCTAGTGCTCCGAAGTTGCTATGTTGCTGTAATTTTCAGCTTTCGCCTATTTCTTGTTTCGGGCATAACATTTAGCCCGTAGCTCCGTTTTCAGCGATTCTTATATGAAACTTGAATGATTTTTCGTGTAGAATCATAATCTCCTGTTGTTATCATGTGTTGAGGTGGTTTGCTTGAGTGCTATTATCCGTGCTCCGTGTGCTCTCGTAGTGCATCCATCATGCATCCATCATTTTGAGTGCGCATTGCATCTTGTTGATTCGTGCCTTGTGTGATTGTATTGTTTAGAGCCGGAAGCTGAGACCGAGTACGAGTACGAGCACGAGGTTACCAACGAGGTTGAGCACGAGGACCCTTCTTACGATCCGAACGACTTCACTTCAGGCAAGATGACCGAACCCCGATAACATTACTATCTTTGCCTATTGCTAGTAGTTCCGCTCTATAGTTTTTCCTCGATGCCCATGTCTTTCTTGTCAGCCTCCTACTTGTAACCGTGACCATGTTTAACCACCCTACCTATGCAAACCGTTGTTTGGCTAAGTACGCTTCGCTCAGCCCTTCTTATAGCATTGCTAGTTGCAGGTGAAGATTGAAGATGCTTGCTTCATGTTGTAGTTTTGTGGGTTATATCACACTATATAAATGCTTAAAAATGAAATCATCTATATATTGGCAAGGGTGGAAGGCTAAGCCTTTTGCTTGATGATTTGTTCCACTCATGCCGTTAGGAACCGTATAAACCGGTGTTATGTTCCTTGATTATGCGTTCCTAACACGGTTTGGGTGTATGGGACCCCCTCGATAAACCGCTAAGTGCTAAGTCTTTTCCAGCAAGTCCTAACATTGGTACTATTTGCCTAATAACAAATTAAACTTGCATAGGGAGTAATTAACCCTCTTTCTTAATCAACAACCCCGGGCCAGTGCTCCACATGAGTGTTGGTCCGAACTGGGGGTCCTGCAGGGCCGCCTTGGGGCAACCCGAGGTATCTGGCATACACCTGTAGCATCGCCCATCCAGTCGTGTCCTGAGACTTAGATACGCGCGGCTACTATCAGGGTGTCGACACGCCGGGAGGATTTGCTGGATTAGCCTTACCTTAGTTCGGAGTATCTTGAGCACGGGATTCCGAGAATACTCGGGTCTTCCCACTTTGGAGTTGCGACTCCGCGGATCGTGGGCTTGTAATGGGTCAAGTTGGAACACCCCTGCAGGGTTATGAACTTTTGAAAGTCGTGCCCGCGGTTATGTGGCAGATGGGAGCTTGTTAATATCCGGTTGTAGACAACTTGACACATTGTTACAATACACTACCAGCGTGTGTACCGTGACTGTCAATTTCCGAATAGGGATTCGGGAGTTGAACACGGTGGGGTTATGTTTGTTGAGCTTTAGCTAGGATCACTTCGTGATCACCTCTCGACCCAGGCCTTCTCTTCTCGCACTCTTTCACGTAAGCTAGTTGCTAGTTGCTGCTGCAGACACTTATTCTTTTCTTCAGCCTTATCCTCTCCCAAGGTTTAAATAGTCTTGTTACCTGGGATCGGGATTGCTGAGTCCTCTGTGGCCCACAGTTACTTCACCACACCAGATGCAGGTCTAGTGGTGAGCTATCCAGGTGATGGCACCGAGCTAGACTGGGAGTACAACGAGGAGCGTAGTCGATACTATGTTCGTTATCCTGATGATCAGTAGTGGAGACTTCTACTAGGATTCGATCCGACCTGTGGATTTAAATTATGTTTGGTATCTTGTCATTTGGATTTTTACCCTTAGAGGGCTGTGATGTTTTATTGAATGATGATTGAGACATGTATTGTATTTGTGTGACGTGGCGAGTGTAATCCAACTATTTTATGTTTTCCATCCCCATCTTTTACATGAGTTGTGCAAAGATACCAGACTTGTGATCATTCCCGCATGGGGTTATGTCTCTAAGTCGTGCCTCGACACGTAGGAGATATAGCTCCATCCTGGGCATTACAGTTATCCACGGCTTTAACCAGTCAGGTCAAGAGGCCACGGGCACCATTTCCTTGGTACTAAAAATGGAAGCACTATCTACATACGTGAGATTCCATGTAATTGATGCAGCCACATCATAAAATGCACTGTTAGGACGACCATGGTTGCATGAAAATCAAGTTGTGCCATCTACACTCCATCAGTGTATCAAATACAAAGAGAAATCTGGAGAAACCGTAAGAATATTTGCAGATAAGAGACCATTCACCGTAGCTGAATCTTTCTATGCTGATGCAAAATTTTACTTTGAGCCCGTTGAAAAAGTACACAAGCCAAGGTCTATAGTAGTACCTGAATCAAATATGGTAGAGAAAACACTTCAGAATCCTCATTTGGCCGAAAGATTTATCAGTATATACCAAGTGACCAAAGGAAAGAGGGTGACCCAATATTCCGTGTCATCGATAAATCATCAGTTAAAAGAGGTACCAAAATGTCTATGCTCTTACCTCCTTTGGTTCAATGTAAAATTGAACAAGATAAAGAGGAGTCGCATGAGTGTGAAAATAAAAATAAGAATGTAGTCCATATCACCTTGGAAAATAAAGATGATGAGTCATTACCTATTTCTCTGTACGATAACCGAGTTTTGTATATGATGCGGAAAATGGGATATGATACTCTCACCGGCCCGTCCTTGTGTGATGGCCGAGGGCAGCAGGCGCCATTTGAAAAGGCATTGTCCCGAGAATAACTCGAACCTCTACACGAAGGCTAGCCTTTGAAAGAAAAAAGGCATGGGCTGGGCTATGAGGTCTGCATGACCTCTACTGAATTTGTTGACCCAACTGAAGCATCCCCACAAATGGAGGATGGCAATCAGCCAACTATTGATGACTTGGAAGAAATAAATATTGGGACAGCCGAGGAGCCTCGACCAATTTTTATTAGCGCGCATTTGTCCAAAGAAAAGAAAGAGGAATATCATAAGTTCCTTTCTGCAAACAGGGATGTCTTCGCTTGGACTTACGAGGAAATGCCCGGTTTGGATCCAGAAGTGGCGGTGCACCGACTTGCCGTGCAAGACGATGTTCCCCCAGTAAAGCAAGCACAAAGGAAATTTCGACCCGAGCTACTCCCCAAGATAGAAGCCGAGGTCGACAAACTCATAGCTGCTGGATTCATTAGGGAAGTTAAATATCCTAAGTGGCGTTCCAATATTGTTCCAGTCAAAAAGAAAAATGGTCAAATCCGTGTATGTGTAGATTTTAGGGACTTAAATAAAGCATGCCCTAAAGATGATTTTCCGATACCTATATCTGAAATACTTGCCGATGCTACCATGCACCATGAAATATTTTCTTTTATGGATGGATATTCCGGATATAATCAAATAAAAATGGCGCTAGAGGATGAGGAGCTAATGGCTTCCAGGACGCCCAAAGGCAGGCATATTTTGTTATAAGGTCATGCCATTTGGGGTAAAAAACGGCAGGGCGACATATCAACGAGCCATGACCATAGTTTTAGATGGGTTATTATATGTAATCGTTGAATGTTATATAGATGACACAGTCGTAAAATCAAAACGTGAGGAAGACCATATGAAACATCTTGCAATGGTTTTCGAGCGTCTGAGGGAGCATAACTTGAAAATGAATCCCATGAAATGTGTATTTGGAGTTTCATCTCGGAAATTTCTTGGTTTTGTGGTCACAAAGAATGGTATCCAAATCGACCCGGATAAAGTAAAAGCGATCGTTAAAATGCCACCACCCACAAACCTACATGAACTAAAGAGTTTCCAAGGTCACCTAGCATATATTCGGAGGTTTATCTCAAATTTATCAGGAAAATGCAAGCCTTTCTCGCGTCTCATGAAAAAGGGTGTCCCATTCGAGTGGGATCAAGCATGTCAAAATGCATTCTTGGACATTAAAAAATACCTAATACACCCACCCATCCTGGGTGCACCAGTTAAGGAACGTCCCCTGATCCTATATACGGCAGCCATGCCTATGTCATTGGGTGCTCTTTTAGCACAGAATAATGAGTCTGGAAAAGAAATGTCCCTATATTACCTTAGTCGCACGCTTGTGGGGGCTGAGTGCAATTATCCCGATATGGAAAAAATATGTCTGGCCTTGGTGTTTGCAGCACAAAAATTACGCCATTACATGTTAGAGCATACTGTACACCTCGTGTCGAGAGCAGACCCTCTCAGGTACATCTTAAATAAGATGGTGCTTTCAGGTAGACTAGCTAAGTGGGCGATGTTTTTATCACAGTTTGATATAAAATTCGTGCAGCAGAAAGCCATGAAGGGGCAAGCGCTAGCTAAATTCTTAGCCACGCATCCAATACCTGATGATTTCCCAATAGAAGATGACTTGCCGGATGAAGATGTGTTCACTACATCGGTTGGTTGTTCATGTTGGCAAATGTATTTTGATGGTGCATGTTGACGATCAGGGACGGGTGCTGGGGTTGTCTTTGTGACACCAAGTGAAGGGATAATCCCGTACTCATTTACCCTAACCTCAGTAGTTTCAAATAATTCGACTGAGTATGAGGCTTTGATAATTGGGCTTGAATTAGCTCTAAATATGGGGTTAGAGTCACTCAGTGTTTATGGTGATTCTCAGTTAGTGATCAACCAACTATTGGGAATTTACATGGTAAAGAAGGAAGAATTAATGCCTTACTTGGAATACTTATGTTGGTTGCGATGACTGCAGATATCTACGAGATTGAAGTTGGCGACTGGCGAAGCCCTTTCCTGGAATACTTACTCCATGGATACTTACCTTTAGACTCCTCGGAAAGGTCTAGATTTCAAAAACGGTCAGTCCACTATACACGTATAGACGATACCCTACATAGACGTTCCTTCGGTGGCATCCTCCTCCGCTGTCTAGCAGGGAATGAAATTTTGGAAGCCTTAAATGAAGTGCACGGTGGGGTGTGTGGGGCGCATCAATCTGGTCCTAAGTTATATTATCAATTGCGACATCTTGTTTACTATTGGCCTACCATGTTTGATGACGCCATGAAATTGGCAAAAAAGTGTCACGAGTGCCAGGTACATGGTAATTTCATACATCAACCCCATGAGTCATTGCATCCCACAAATATTGCATGGCCGTTTGAAATGTGGGGAATGGATATAGTAGGACCTATTAATCCGCCATCATCAAAGGGTCATAAATTTATCCTGGCTGCCACCGATTACTTCTCTAAATGGGCCGAGCTTATACCATTAAAAGAGGTTAAAGGAGAGCACGTGCAGCACTTTATAAGAACGCAAATCATATATCATTTCGGAGTTCCTTCTCGTATCATGTCTGACAACGGAGGCCCGTTCAAAAATAAACATGTTGATAAGTTATGTTTTAAATTTAAAATAAATCATCACTATTCTACGACTTATAATATGGCAGCTAATGGACAAGCAGAAGCTTTTAACAAAACCTTATGCAAAGTGTTAAAAAAGTCATGTCAAAAAATAAGCATGAGTGGCATGAAAACTTCTTGAGGCCTTGTGGGCTTATAGAACCACGACACGCACACCAACTGGAATGACACCATATTCCCTTGTGTTTGGATGAGAAGCGGTCCTACCATTAGAAGTACAAATTACTTCGCTTAGAGTGGTTGTTCAAGAGAAACTTTCTGAAGAAGAGGCCGTAAAATTACGCCTCGATGAGCTTGAAATGCTTGAAGGGAAACGCCTGCAGGCATTGCAAAATTTGGAAGCGTATCAGGCTAGAATGTCCCGCGCTTTCAGCAAGCGTGTTAAAAGAAGATCATTCAAGCAAGGAGACCTAGTGCTCGCCGTCATCCGTCCCATGAATGTTACACGACGAATGGGAGGAAAGTTTGAGCCGAAATGGGAGGGTCCCTACATCGTAAAAGAAGTCTACTCTAATAGTGCTTACAGGATAATATCCCCAGACAGCGAGTACTATCCGCCACCGATAAATGGGAAATTCATGAAGCATTACTATGCTTGAGTAAAAACAAATTGATACTCCATACCCTCATGAGTTTAATCTGGGGCACAAAAAAACTCCAACGACTTACGAGTATAAACTATGATGCAAAAAGAATCTTAAGTCATACTCCATACCCTCATGAGTTTAAACTGGGCACAAAAAAAACTCCAACGACTTACGAGTATAAACTGT
>LR738709.1:252713050-252928160 GCA_902687465.1 Secale cereale | reverse complement strand
TTAAGTCATACTCCATACCCTCATGAGTTTAAACTGGGGCACACACAAAAAAAACTCCAACGACTTACGAGTATAAACTGTGATGCAATTTTTTTTTTCTTAAGTCATACTCCATACCCTCATGATTTTAATCTGGGGCACAAAAAAAAACTCCAACAACTTACGAGTATAAACTGTGACATAAATAAATAAATAATACTAAAAAAAGGGAAACATCAAACAGGCTCTATACTTCATGAGCTTAAACCGCCGTACAAAAATGGTATGTACATGCATTTATAAAAAAATAAATAGAATAAAATAAATAAGGCTTCAGGCCATACACAACGATAGTGTAAATAAATAAGGATGCCTCAACGTAAAAATGTTCAAACTGGCGTACTAGCACATCATGCACGAAATTTGTTGTTCCCACGTGAATAAACAAAGTAGTGCTACATTTGAAGTGAATCTGAGTACTGAACATAAAATGATTCAAAAGGAAATGTTGAATTGAAATGGCCAAATGGTAAAAAAAAAACTAAGCGAAGTCTAGGCCATCTCAAGGAGCTCGCCAGTTCTCCAGGCTGTTCAACGACTGACTTGCTTCAGTCTTTAAATCTGCCATCTTTTGTTCAAATTCAGCAAGCCTTGTACGCTTGCCGGCGTTGGTATCCGCTAGAATCTTTACCAAGTTCTTTTGTTCAGATTCATGGGCAGAATATGCTTGCCGGCGCTGTTCCTTCTCCAATTTATGCTTATGCAAAGTAGCACTAACCTCTTCAAGCTGCGCCTTCAGCTCAGCTTCCCGTGCCTCGGTCTGAGTGCACTTCTTTTCTAGGGCAGATAAGTCCTCAATTATGGCTTTGGAAATCTGGTGCCCGGACCTCATCTTGAGCTCTACTTCAGAAGCAACATGTTCATCTCGCTCGGATTCCTTGGTGAACTCAGTCTGGCCGACCTCCAACTTCTTGGAAAGGATAAGCCCGAACAAAATGGCATGCACCTTAGCTACCTCAGGTACTTGCGTGGGCAGCGTCTGAGAAACGCTCTCAAGCATGATGAGGCGCTTGGGATCGCCAAGGGTAGAGTCGTTCAGTCCTGCGAGGGCTCATTTCATCACGAGATCTGTAGCATTCATAAACGCGTCCTTGACGAAACTGCAGTCCATATGTCCATCTTCCCCTGATACAACCATCACCTCAGGGTCTTGTGAGTGGTGAATTGCTTGTGTGCAACCTAAAAAAAGGGAGTTATGAGAATTGATGGTCCATAAACATGACCAGTTAAATAAACATATAAATAAATAAACTACCAGGTAAAGTTGATAAGAAATCAAGAGCCCTAGGGGTAGGGGGCACAGTTTCAGCCACACCCGAGCTGCAGGGTGGATGACTTGTGCCAATGGCATAATACTCGACGGATAAATTGAAGAGGTCACCAAGGCCATGACCCTTTTCTCCCGCGAGAACATGGTCAAAATCTTCATCATTAACCAAGTTACGAGTTCAACATCTAATGATGGAGCGTCCAATGTTATTGGTTCAAAGACATTGGGTTCTTGGGCAAAATCAAGTTTGCGCTTCGAGGGCAGCCTTTCTTCCGTGTCTAAGTGAGGCGGTGTAGACTGTCTGCGTCTCTTTCCGCCAGCGGATGGGGCAACTTTTGAGAGATCATTATCCACTAACAGCGGATGAGCGGAGGAGGACCCATCTATGGCATTCTGCTTCAGTACATTACTTCGCCGTAGCTAAAAAAAACCTCAAGTTAGTACTAAATAATACGTACATGAGACATAATGAAAAAGGGATACACATGTTGTTAGCTTACCTCTTTAGACTTCACCGGTTGAGCAGCAACAACATCATTTAAATAATTATAAAGGATCAGTCTCCATTGATCTGTAATATGTGTCTCTGTCTTCTCAAGAGACTGAACATGTTGGTCGCGGGCTCAATAGATACTCTCCTCACCACCATAATATCCTTATCAGACAATGGGCGAGGTACGATATTGTGCTGCAGTGCACGCTTATATTTTACCTTTATATCATAAGGAGTCTGCCCAGTCATGTTGCCATTGCAAAGCTGGTCCAGAATGTCGGTGAAAGGCTTTAGAATTTTTTTTCCACCAATTGGCCCATGCTAAGGAAGACTTCCCAACTCGATCATCATCAGGAAAATATTGGAATTCTTCAGGGGGCAAGGATAATAGGTGTGACCAAAAAAGCATAGGCGATTCCAATTTCGTCTTGAGTGTACAGGCTTGCTAGAGGAGGAAAGGGTACAACTTGGTTAAGACGAAACTGTCGTGCTACTCGATCTGGATGAAATGGTTCGTGTAATGCCCCAGATGTAACACTTTCCAATTATGGCAATATATGAAACTTTGACTTCAACAATTCCATTCTGGGCTCTTCTTTCTTTTCGGGTTTCTTCGTTTGTCGCGTGTGTGTGTGCATTTCATCCATGTCATGTTGCCATGTGCATTGCATTGCATTCATGTTGTCACTTGCACCCGGTCCCACTCGCCTCTTCCCATTGTCCGTTTCGAGTTCCGACACTCACACACGTGCCCGTGGCACCCCCGAGTCCTTCTTTCGTGTGTGACCGTGTAACGTTCCCGGAATGACGTGAGACTTGTCGTGCGTTGTTGTTTTGGTACGTGTAAGCCGCCTGTCAACTTTCATCGCGTTTGGAGTTCGTTTGGTACTCCAACGGGTAACCTAGTGGACTAGAAGTACCCCTTCCTTTTGGCCCAAGACCCCTCCACAATAGCCCACTGACCCAGCACAACCACTCCCATCATCTCGGTCGTCGGATCACTAACGTGTGGCCAAAAACCGCACCCCATTTGGACCTCCCTAGCTCCCAGAATCTATAAATAGGCCCTCTCCCCCCGAAATCCGGGCAAAACCCTAATTTTTTGGTCCCTCCGCGCCGCCGGACACGTCCGCAGACATCCGCCCGCCGCCGCCCGGCCACTGAGGCCGCAACACATGTCCCAGCCGCGGCCTCCGCCTCCACCATGCTGCCGGGCCCGCCGGCCCGGATCGGGCCTGCCCTGCCCGCGTGCCTTTGCCGCCAGCGCCGAGGCGCCTCCGCAGCCCGCCGCCGCGGGACCTGTCCGCCGCCGGCACGCTCTCCCACGCGTCTCCGCCACCCGGCCGCCGGTGCGGCGCCGCCGCCGGCCGCCCCGACCGTCGGGCTGCTCCTCCACCCGCCGCACGCCCCCGTCGGCGCCGTCCCCAGCTGCCTCGCCGGAACGTCCGCACGCCGGCGCCGCTCCGGCCTCGTTCGCTCGGGATCGAGCACGACGACCCAGCGCGGGCCTGCGTCGCCCCAGCCGGCCTCGTGGCGCAGCGCCTCCCTGGGCCGGCCTCCCCAGCCATGGGCCCAACTGCCCCAGGGCCCAGCCGCCTCTTCCCCGGCCAGCTCCCTCCTCCCGAGGCCCAGTTGCGGGCCCGCTTCGCTCTGGGCCGAGCCCGCTTCGGTGAGGCCACCTAATCCTCGCCCCTGCGCGCATCTTACTATATGACACTCGTTCTGTTTTTTCCTAAGTCTTTAAAAAATTGCTAAGTCCCAGAATTGCTTAATAATGCTGGATGTTTGACTGCATGTAACTTTGTGTCTGCATGAACGTTTTGAGTGAATGATATGTCTAAATGATCGTGGTGATATGCTCTACACTTTGTTTCATTGTAGCATGCTTGTTTGAGTTCATCTTGATGCCTTAATCTCTGTTGGAAGAGTGCTACTTGTTAAAACTGTTGTTACTTGTTATTTTGTTGCCATGTTTGAGATATGATAACTTGGTGCATGTTTATCCAAATGGAGCAAATGATATGTCAAAATGTTCATTGTGAAGTGCTCTACATGATGGTTGCTGTAGCATTCATGTTAGGTGTCATACTGCCATGTTAATCTCTGTTGCAAAAGTGCATGTGTCTGTTAAGTGCTGAAACTTGTTATGGGATGCTGATTTGACATGCTCATTGCTATTGGTGTGTTTGTCTTCATGCCACATGTCAATATGTTCTAGAAGCACCATAATATGATCTTTGCTATGGTGCAAATCACTTTCCATGAAATGCCTTGAGGTGACTTAAACAAGCTTGTAAACATGCCATGCCAATGTTACTGTTTTATACTTAGTGAAAAAACTGCTAAGTCTGGAATCTGTGTTAACCTGATGCTATGTTTGCTTGATGCCCCACTCAAATCCATGCTTGTTTTGGAGTGGCCAATGATCATTCCTTTTTGTCCATGTTTTTGTCTATCAATTCATGCCCTTACTTGCACATATGACATGTTGTGGCTTATTTATTTCTCGCTCCCAAGTTGCTATAAATTATACCTGTCAGGTTTTTATCAGCATGATCAATTTGGTGTAGCGTGTTGCTATTGATCCATGCCTCCTATGGAGTTTCTCCAATGGAGTTGTTTGTTGAAGGATATGTCTAATACATGTACATGATCTTTATATGCTTAGTGGAGTTGATATGCATGTTGTTTTGTGCCTCCGAAGGCAGCATCGTGATGATGTTTTTGCCTCCCCAAATTTTGGCAAAGTCTGGATAATTTTATTGCAACTTTCCATGCTTGGTTAATTGTGTTCTAGTAGGTTTTTGGGTGTGTTCTAAGTTCATGTTTGTTTAGTATCATGTCTACTTCTTGTCCATGCTTCTTGTCATCATGTGTGGTGATGTAGCGTATATATCTCTTGCTCCAAAGTTGCTATGTGGCTGTTAACTTCAACTTTGTATTGTAACTTGTTTTGCTCGTATCTTTTAGCCCGTTGCTCCGTTTTGAGTGTGTCCTAAATGAGACTTGTGTGATTTTGCATGTAGAAGCTTAATATCATGTTGGAGTGTGTTTGCTTGATGTGTGGGTGCATCTTGCACCGTTGCCATGCTTGTCTTGTTTTGCTCATATCTTCTAGGTCGTAGCTCTGAATTAAACAAACTTTATATGAAACTTGACTAGAATTTCGTGTAGATCATCATGGTGCATGTTAACTTGCTGTTTAACCACTTTAACTTAAAGTTTGTTCAGATCTGGACTAATTTCAAAACGTGCATATGAGGACTTACCGGATTTGTTACATGTTGATTCCGGCCTCATTTAAACTGGTTGGCTTGTGTTGTTCTTGTGTGCTTCATACCTTGCCATGTATTGCATCATATAGGCTTATACTTGCATCATGTTGATTGTGCATTGCACCTTGTTTGATTTTGTGCCATGTTGTGTTCTTGTGTTGAGTAGAGCCGGGAGCCGAGACCGAGAACGAGGTTCCTACCGAGGTTGAGTACGAGGAGCCATCTTACGATCCCATCGACGACTCGACAGGAAAGATGACCTGACCAAGATATCATTACTATCTTTGCCTACTGCTAGATGTCTCGCTCTTTAGCTTATTGCCTCGATGCCCATGTTTGTTTGTCAGCCTCCTATTGTAGCCTTGAATCTCTCTAACCACCGAACCTAGCAAACCTTTGTTTGGCTACGTAAGCTTCGCTCATCCCCTCATATAGCATTGCCAGTTGCAGGAGAAGATTTGAAGATTCTTGCTTCATGTTGAAGTTATTGTTGGGATATCACACTATATAATCTGTAAACTAAATCATCTATATACTTGGCAATGGGTGGAAGGCTAAGCCTCTTGCTTGGTGTTTTGTTCCACTCATGCCACCCTAGGAACCATTTAAACCGGTGTTATGTTCCTTGATATTGCGTTCCTCACACGGTTGGGGTTATGGGACCCCCTCGATAACCCGCTTGGCGCTAAAGCTTTTCAAGCAAGGCCCAACTTTGGTTTTACATTTGCCTAACAACTAAAACTTTCATAGGGAGTTATAAACCCTTTTCTTAATCAACAACCCGGGCCAGTGCTCCACATGAGTGTTGGTCCAAAATGGGGAGCCTGCGGGGCCACCTTGGGGAAACCCGAGGGCTGGTAAAAACCTGTAGCATCACCCATCCAGTCGTGGCCTGAAACTAGATACGCATGGCTACTGTCAAGGTATCGGCACGCCGGAAGGTCTTGCTGGATTAATTTTACCTTAGTCGGAATATCTTGAGCACGGGATTCCGAGAATACTCGGGTCTTCCCACCTTGGAGTTGCGACTCCGCAGATCGTGAGCTTGTGATGGGCTAAGTTGGGACACCCCTGCAGGGTTTGATCTTTCGAAAGCCGTGCTCGCGGTTATGTGGCAGATGGGAATTTGTTAATATCCGGTTGTAGAAAACTTGACACCATGTTCAGAATACACTACCAGCGTGAGTAACCCTGACGGTCATTTTCTGAAGGGGTTCGGGAAGTGAACACGGTGGGATTATGTTTGACGTGCTTAGATAGGATCACTTCGTGATCACGTTGACGCTCGTGGCACTTCTCTTCTCGCTCTAAACACGTAAGCTAGTGTTAGTGCAGCTGCAACCTTTGTTTTTCAGCCTTGTTCCACACCCAAGGCTTAGATAGTTTTGCTACCCGGGAACGGGATTGCTGAGTCCTCCGTGGCTCACAGATTCTACACAACACCAGATGTAGGTACTATGGTGAACTACACATGCGATTCTACCAACTCCAGTACTAGGAGTTCGATGAAGAACGTGGGCAATACTACATGTCTTACCCAAAGGATCAGTAGTGGCTTCTACTAGGGGCGATTGGACCTTGTGGCTTTATTTATTTGGTATCTTTCTTTTGGATCTTCGTCCGTAGTCGGACTGTGATGTTATTTGGATGATGATTTCTTATGTAATGTATTGTGTGACGTGGCAAGTGTGAGCCAACTACTCTTTTGCAATTTCATCCCTCTTTTACATGAGTCATGCAAAGATACCATACTTGAGATCATTCTAGTATGAGCTTATACCTTTAAGTCGTGCCTCGACACGTAGGAGGTGTAATCTCATACTGGGCATTACAGTTCGGCTATACACACATCGGCAGTGATAGTACCACGCCTCCACGGCAGCATGCCTCGGCAAATAGAAAGTAAGAAAGCCCTCTTGGGTTTGAACACGCATTCCTCAGCGAGGGAATAGGGGTTCCAAGCAATATTCTTATAGTTCTTGAGGAAAGCATGCGCTTCTTCAGGAGTGAAATGGCGTGGTATCCTAAACATGGTTTTCACCATATTAGGTTCCACCGCCAAAATTTTAGGGCTTGGGAAATGTGGTGTTTTTACTTTGTTTCCATAAGGTTTCTTGAGGTTCACACCCATCCATCCAGCAATATAGTGGACCGGCCAAATTCTATGTATGAACGAGGGGCCAATCGGATGAGTACAAATTCGCCGAAGTGAGTAATAAAGGGAGCAAAGAGCAGGTGGGCCCAAAGAGATGCGGCATCCTAAGGAAATCCATGCCGCCATCACTAATACCCCGGGGCGAATATATGGCCCTCCACCAACAACGATGTAGCGGCAAAGCCATGTGGCAAGAAAAGCTACGGTATATATGCGCTGGTCTTCTAAGCTCTTGGTAGCAAAGGTGTCTACTCCACTATTGTGAAAGAAGTCGCACCATTCCTTGAAACCTACCTTGCCACCCACAGCAAGCTTGGTCCAAGTTTCAAGGAGCCGAGGTAGGAAGTTTTGGTACAAAAGAGTTGAAGGATCCAGCTCATCAGCTAGGGGAACATATTCTTCATAAGGTTCACCATCAAGGGGCAACCCCGCCATCTGATGCATATCAAGAAGTGTGATTGTACGCTCGCCACACGAGAACAAAAACGTGTTGGTGTTGGGATCCCATTTCTCCAATAAAGACCTTAAAAGTGAAGGGGAGACAAAATAGTCGCCTAAAGAGCAATAAATGGCTCCATAGACATAATCCACACCCTCTTCACTCCCCTTCAAGTGGGTATTATATTTTTTCAATACATTAGTACCCCACTCAACATACCCAAGAGGCATTGGGGCATATTCAACCTCATGATTCTCCCAGCCTAAACCTTTGGATATCATATGTGTCCCAAGTGTTGAAGCTTCATCAAGTCTAGGCCCTGGTGCGGGAGGTTGATAACAACGAGCTGAGAAAGATGGCCCTGCCGTCCACCCACGTGGTCCAAGCTCAGGATGGCCGTGTGGTACGCCTAACTTCGTAATCACTGGAGTGGCTATCTCACTAGTATCAGGTTCAAATAGGTGTTTTTTGGCCAACTGTGATAGAGGCATTCTACATGATTCAGACGAAGATGGTGTGGTGGCTTCCTCCATCTATATGCCAGGAAAATACGCATGTTGGTATATGCATGAAATTATAGTGATTAAAACATAGTACATGGAAGTGCAGGATTGAAAACTATACCAAGGCGGAAGTAATGATCCCAAGGTACACAGTCTGCAACGAGAGATGGTATCTACAATTAAAAGAAAACATTTTTTTTGAATTTGGTGCATAGAATAAAAATACACAAGGAATGTGAGAAATATAAAACAGGTACGCATGATTGGAAATATTCCTCATGCCCAAATAACTGTAGCATCACTATCGAATGACGGACCAATCCCATATATAGGCTTGCCGGAACGCCGACAGTGATCAAGCCATTAAATTCATACATATATCTTTCAAAAAAAAGGATCACTGTCGAACGACGGACCAAGCCAATATATAGGCTTGCCGGAATGCCGACAGTGATCAAGCCATTAAATTCATACATATATCTTTCAAAAAAAAAGAACACTGTCGAACGATGGACCAAGCCAACATATAGGCTTGCTGGAACGCCGTTAGTGATCAAGTCATTAAATTCATACGTATATCTTTCAAAATAAAAGGAAGGATCATTGTCGAACGATGGACCAAGCCAACATACAGGCTTCCCGGAACGCCGACAGTAATCAACTCATTTATTCAATCATATACGAAAAAATTCATTGTCGAACGACGGACCAAGCCCATGTAGAGGCTTCCCAAAACGCCGACAGTGAGCAATCTACTAATTCATACAAAAAATAATAATCCCCGAATCGAACGACAGACCAAGCCCTGATAGAGGCTTCCCGGAACGCCGACCGTAGGATCATGATTTTCGGATGAATAGATACAGATCAAACATATCATGAGCCTTATACATTGGTATATATATAACCTTTTGCAAGTTTGCATACGTACAGAAAATTGCGTCTCTGGCAGTACTATAAAAAAGGAACAGAGATGCGACCACGGAGGAAGTTATAGTCACACCGTCCAAAAAGCAGATCCAATAAGCCGAATCAATCCGAGCTATGACCCAAACATTGCTGGCTCCTGCATCATCAGCAAGATAAAGAGATATAAGGTAAACATGAGCGAAAGCATTAGGCGATGGAGGACAAAAGCTTAATGAAAAACATAAGTTGATCACACCTGGACTTGTTGAAATCACAACTTGCCCCCACGGAAGTGCGTCTCGTGTGGGATTGAAAGTAATCTGGGCGAATAAAATAGCAGATCAATCAGCGAATGAATTAATCTAAGGACTAGCAAAATAGTACACATGATATCATACAAAGGGATTGAAGAGGAAACCTTAATGCGTATACGTGGCTGCGGCCACAATCCGGACGGAATCAAGTCAAGCCTCCTGTAGTCCCACGTCTCCTTGTTGGTCTAAGATAAGAATAAGGCTAACTGTTTTAAAAAAGGGGTTGAAGGTGGCACTGGATAGAGTTGGTTAGACCAGATTTTGTGGAGAAGCTAAGCCTCTGTGGCCTGATTTTAAGCTCCCACGGTTGAAGAATAAGCTACCACCATGTAAAAAAAGGTGCATAGCTATACGTAAAAGGCGCACAACCCATGAGCCCATATACTTACAACACTTTGTAAAGCAAAAAACTAATATGTATAGTCAAGTTTCGAGCTCTGGCTCGAAAAAAAAAATATCTTCGAACCCAGACCTCGAGGGGCATCTGTTGACATGGATTTTGACCAAGACAAATAAAATACATAAACCACATAAAATATAAACACAAAGCAGCGAATTCTGTTTTATTATGAATAGTAATCATTCATGATCAACTGCTCAAATTAAAAAAATAACCTTATGATACATTTTTGAATGTCGATAATGCATACATTAAACCGACAATTTCAAATATAGAAAAAAACATCTAGTTTTTTCCTATGAAAAATGGAGAATGCATCGTTTATATGTATGCGCACCGTCGCCGATGAATACTGATCTAAAATTTCACCGTCAAAGACAACGCCAATATTATCGAAGCATCGCGCAATATGTTCCTCCATCAAATTATCGTTGTATCTTAACAGATGCAGACGAAATATAATTTGATAGAGAAAGCCAGTAATAGAATTGATCTGCCTTGCAAAAAAAATCCATTGGATATCATATACACATGCATGTGGTATACGTACGAGACATAGCTCATATAGCCACACATCGTAATTGGTTTCCTCTTAATCATGTCTAGGCATGCATGCATTAGGCTCCAATTGAATTAAGAGGCCCAAACGCTGTCTTGTAGCAGAGCCCATCTCTAGGCAGTGTTTAATTAAGCAAATTGACTAAACTAATTGGGCCAAAGGGGCCATGTGCGCTCCCGCCAAGGTCCCATCAATCAACTCAGGGTGACCAAGTCTGGAGCACTCCATTTTCCTATCCACGATCTACCATTCAGCCACGCTCCCACTCCCACATCCTACACGACAGCGACGTGCAGTTTAGAGCCTTGACGCGCGCGACAGCCTTCAAGGCCAGCGCTGAACTCCAACACCCCTATAAATACTAGGCAGTCAGACTGATCTAGGGTCGGCCCTTAGATCGTTTCTCCCACTTCTTTCTCTCCTGAAGATATTGTTAATAACGCCACACAACTGGGGGTCTCTTTGGGTAAGAATGACAGAGAGGTAGCTATCTCCGTTAACGATATTCTGGATCTTGAGGCAGAACGTGCTTCAAAGATAATTAGAAACATAGCAGCTATTAAGCCTTTGAATGATTCTGAGGTAGCTAATTTGGGAGCTAATGTCCTCGATAGTTTCTGTGCGAACCTTGAGCCTGCTCTCCTGGAGAATGAGGAGGAGGAGGATCTATCTTCTCCAAGACTTGCTAGGGGAGATGCGTCCCAGGAGGATGGGAGTGGCGTCTTTGGTAGTGAAGGTAGGGTAGAAGATCAAATGAAACCGAAACGCAAGTGGAAGCGTAAGATTTACCCAACCTCGGCTGTGCGCAGAAGCGCCAGAATTAGAACTTCCAAAAAATTTCATGATGAAATATGAGAGGCATCTTTTGGAATAGCAGAGGTCTCAAAGACTTGGCTAAAAAAAGGTTCCTTGCGGAGGCGTCTATAGAGTCTAAACTTGACTTCATAGCTATCTCCGAAACTGGTCAGGACAACTTTACCCCACAGTTTCTTAGCACCCTTTCGGGAGGGGTGGAGTTCGATTGGCACTGTCTACCACCAAGAGGAAGATCCGGTGGGATTTTACTTGGGGTTAAATGCGAATCACTGGAAGTGAGGAGCGTCGTTATGGGTGACTTCGCGGTTAAATTTAGAGTCCGGTCAAGGGTGGATGGGTTTGACTGGGCGCTGGTGGTGGTCTATGGGGCCGCGCAGCCCGAACTAAAGCCGGAGTTTCTGGCTGATTTAGTCCATATTTGTGGGAACGAGCAGCTCCCTCTCTTGGTTGGGGGAGATTTTAACATTATTCGTCGGCGGGAGGAAAAAAATAATGATAACTTTGATGACAGATGGTCGTTTATGTTCAACACTATTATTAAAAGCTTGGACCTTCGCGAGATTGAACTTTCCGGAAGGAAATTTACTTGGGCTAACAATCTTCCTATACCGACTTTTGAGAAGTTGGATCGAGTGCTTGCGAGTGTCGAATGGGAACAGAAGTACCCGTTAGTGACGGTCCAAGCACTCTCGCGCGGAATATCGGATCACACCCCTTTACTAGTAGATTCGGGGAAAGCAACACATATCGGGAACATACGTCCTTTCTCTTTTGAAACGGCATGGTTTGAAAGAGAAGGGTTTGTCGATTTGGTGGCCAGAGAATGGGGGAAAGATGTAGGAGGACGATCCAATATCGATCGATGGCAAAATAAAATTAGACACCTGAGACAGTTCCTCGGGGGGGTGGGCAAAACATAATGAAGGGATTTATAAGGCTGAAAAGGAAAGGCTCCTTTTACTTATCCAAAATCTCGACATTAAAGTAGAGTGTGCTATCTTAGATGCCAGTGAGATGGAAACTAAGAGGGAAGCAGAGTGAAAATTAAAAGAATTGCTGCGTGAGGAGGAATTGAAGTGGGCCTTGCGGGCTAAAGTGCGTAAAATAGTTGATGGAGATGATAACACACAATTCTTTCACATGATTGCGAATGGCAAACATCGAAAGAAGAAAATTTTCCAACTAGAGCAAGATGAAGGTACGATTGTGGGTCAGGAAAACCTTAAGATTTATATTACCAACTACTATAAACAGTTGTTCGGGCCTCCTGAGGATAATTTTGTTTCTTTGGATGAGTCCAGGATACATGATGTACCTCAGCTTGTGAGCGAGAAGAACGAGATATTGACTGCTCCTTTCACGAAGATAGAGGTATTTGATGCTATCTCACAAATGAAAAACAATAAAGCTCCAAGCCCGGATGGCTTCCCGGCGGAGTTTTATAAAAAAAATATTGGCATATCATCAAGGGAGACTTGCTCCCGATGTTCCAGGATTTCTTCTTGGGACATTTGCAGGTGTTCCACTTGAATTTTGGTACGATTACGTTGCTTCCTAAGAAAACAGAGGCTGTTAGAATTGAGCAGGCCAATCTGTCTTCTTAATGTCAGCTTTAAGATTTTCACAAAAGTTGGGACTAACAGGCTTACACAAATTGCACATTCAGTGGTGCATCCATCCCAATCTGCGTTCATGCCAGACAGAAACATCCTAGAAGGAGTAGTGGTAGTACATGAAACGCTACATGAAATTCATACAAAAAACTAGACGGGGTGGTTTTTAAGGTGGATTTTGAGAAAGCTTATGACAAGGTGAAATGGCCTTTCCTGCAGCAGGCGCTGCGCATGAAAGGTTTCGAGCAAACTTGGAGAGATCAGATCGACTCGTTAACGCAAAAAGGTACATTGGTATTAAAGTCAATGATGATACAGGGCATTATTTTCAAACTCATAAAGGTTTGCGACAAGGGGATCCGATGTCGCCAATCTTATTCAATATTGTCATAGATATGTTGACAATCCTCGTAGGGAGGGCAAAGGAGGCTGGGCAAGTGGGGGGCCTGGTTCCGCATTTAGTTGATGGGGGTGTCTCCATTCTGTAGTATGCTGATGATACCATCATATTCATGGAGCATGATTTGGCGAAAGCTAGGAACATGAAACTAGTGTTATGTTTGTTTGAGCAACTATCGGGGTTAAAGATTAATTTTCACAAAAGTGAATTGTTCTGCTTTGGGAGAGCTAAAGAAGAACAACAAGCTTACAAAGAATTGTTTGGCTGCGACTTGGGGTCTCTACCATTCACGTATCTGGGCATACCGATTCACCACCGCAAGCTCACAAACAAAGAATGGAAGAGTATTGAAGATCGATTTGAGAAGAAACTAAGCTGCTGGAAGGGTAAGCTTATGTCATACGGAGGACGATTAATTCTTATTAATTCGGTCCTAACCAGTGTGCCTATGTTTTTATTGTCTTTTTTCGAAGTCCCGGTTGGAGTACGGAAAAGGCTTGACTTTTATCGATCACGGTCCTTTTGGCAGAGCGATGAATCCAAAAGAAAGTATAGACTAGCTAAGTGGAATATTATTTGCAGACCGAAAGACCAAGGGGGTCTTGGTATTGAGAATTTAGAGGTGAAGAGTAGATGCCTACTGAGCAAATGGTTATTCAAGTTATCTTGTGAGTCAAACGCAACGTGGGCATAGATTCTACGCAATAAGTACCTTCACACAAAAACTTTGTCCAAGGTGATGGTAAGACCGACTGACTCGCCTTTTTGGAAGGGACTTATGAGGGTGAAATCACTATTTTTCAATAGGGTAAAATTCCTAATTGGAGATTGTATTGCCACTAGATTCTGGGAGGATACATGGCTAGGGGAGGCACCTCTGGCGATTCAATATCCATCACTTTATAGTATTGTTCAACGAAGAGACACTTATGTTGCAACGGTACTTCATTCTACCCCGCTCAATATCCAGTTTAGAAGGACGTTAGTGGGAGATCGGTGGGAAGCTTGGTTGCATCTAGTGAGGCGGCTGATGGATGACCAACTTTCCCAACGTCCAGACCAGCTGAGCTGGAGACTACCTAAAAATGGGGTGTTCTTAGTCAAATCCATGTATATGGATGTTATCAACACTAGTGTGATTCCTAGCTCGAAACACATGTGGAAAGTTAAGGTACCTCTAAAAATCAAAGTGTTTATGTGTTTGTACATAAACGTTATTTTAAGTAAAGATAACTTGGTAAAAAGGAACTGGACAGGGTCTAAAAGATGTAGTTTCTGTGATCATGATGAATCTATTAGACACATCTTCCTTGATTGCCCTTTGGCCAAGATCCTATGGAGGTCGGTACAAATAGCCTTTGATATCAATCCACCAAGTTCGATTGGCATGATCTTTGGGGCATGGTTACATGGGATTGATGTAGTAACTGCGAGACATATCCGAGTGGGAGTATGTGCTTTACTATGGGCAATTTGGAATTGCAGAAATGATCTGGTTTTTAACAGAACAACAAACATTCACTTTTTGCAGGTTATTTTCAGGGCCACTACTCTTATCCGTATGTGGTCGGTACGCACTCAGACGGAGACCAGGGAGCTTTTGGTTACTGCGTCTACCCGCTAGGAGACGGTAGCACGGTATATCTACAACCGGTTTGGATGGCGGTCATGTAATAGGATAGGTGTTTAGTAGCCTATCTATCTTTTGCCTGCCGGCTGTGGCAGTCCTATTCCTTTTTATTCTCAGTTTTTGTAAGACTTATGTTGGATCGTTCTTTTCGGCTAATAAGATGGCCGTATGCATCATTTTGATGCAGAGGCCGGGGCTAAAGCTCCTTTTCTAAGAAAACTGCTAAAATCACACACACGCACAACACATAAGAGCTCAGAGAGAAGGAAGTGGCAGGCGTGGTGTTTGCAGGAGGTGAGAAGGTGAGACTCATGGCTCTCTTCTAGCCCCTAGTTTGGCCATTGTGGTACAGACCAAGGAGCTTTCTTCTTCCTCTTCCAAAATCCTTGTCCTTAGTCCGGCCATTGCGGTACAGACTAAGGAGTGTGTTACATCCATCTTAAACTTTTGTCTTTGGTTCGGCCATTGCGGTACAAACCAAAGAATTTATGTTATATCCACTCCAAACTTTTGCCTTCGGTTCGGACATCATGGCACAAATTAAGAAGCGTATTTCATCTCCCTAAACTTCTTATCATTGGTTCGGCCATTGCGGTACAAACCAAAGTGCATGTTTAATCTACATAAAAAAATTATCCTTGGTTCGGCCATCGCGGTACGAGCCAAAGAAGCATGCGTGTTCCTTCTGCATGTTGCATATGTTTCGTCCTAATGATCTCCTTCTTGATTCGGTCCCCTTAGCGATACAGGCCAGGACGATCGTCTTGTTTCTTGGTTTGGTCCCTATACACGAATACGAATCAAGAGAGTATCATAGGCACGAAAACTTCATAAAAATGCCTTAATTTGGTCGTCATAAAAAATGGATATGATTATGTTGGAATGAAATCACGAATATGCTAAACTAAATTTGTTCTTCTTCGGTTACGCTACGGACCTTATGTGCCGCGTTAGCTATAATACGAACAAGAATATACAAAATGTTGCTTCACTTGGTTACGCTACACGAGGGCATTATCTTAATGCTACTCGGTGTTAGTAGTAATACGAGCAGGGAAAAACTTATTAAAAATGTGTTCATGTTACACACCCAAAAATCAAAATCATGTAAGATGGATTATAAAACATGTTGCATCATAAAAACCAATCTTACTAGGTTACGCTACACGCGGGCATTATCTTAATGCTACATAGTGTTAGTAGTAATACATGTGAGAGAAAATTAAACAAAATATTTGGGCCACATATTTTGGCCAAAGTAAAATAAAATATGTCATGGAATGCTCCAATGCTATAAGAGCCTAAACTATTAGCATCGTCATAAATGGATATCACAAACTCACTTTACTTGGGTTATGCTACACACGAGCGTCAATGATGTGACGCTATGTGGAGTTAGTGCTAATGCCATGTAAGGTACAAACATAAACAAAAATGATAAACGTCAGATGACTTGTGCAATACCATAATTGCTCCACAAACCTTTGTTTGGTTACGCTGCACGCGGTCATTATCTTTGCGCTACGTGGTGTTAGTAGTAATATGAGTAAAACAGAACTTAATAAAAATAGGTTCACTCCACATCCACATATGCATACAAAATTCATACAAAATACATGATAAGTTATATCCCATGTAGCCCACGAAGGCTTTAAATAAACAAAAATATCATAAGCAAATTACACTCAGGTCGGGCTTGATATTGACTGGGCGGACTCAGAGTCAACAAAATATGACACATATCATATGCACCATAAAAGCATCAATATCGTGTCAGAAAGCTTCAGTCCATTACGCTACACACGGGCATCACATCAGTGTCGCACGATGATAGTAGTAATGTGATGATGCAAAACTTATTAAAATTGGCATGTCCATGCCACCAAAACCAAAGATGTCATATAGAATTCCCAAAGAAAAAATATATACGTATCCTATATGCCAAACGTAGGATAAAATTATGCCTAGTCAAAATAAATCCGCATTCTGCATATAAATGAGTTTGAACACACACAAATGGTTGCATGCTAGGAAATATAGTCCCAAACATCACACATGAAATCATAGACGTGTTTTTGCATGGAACCAAACTTCAACCTCGCCAAGGAGGAGTTCGTCGTCGACCGCGAGGAGGATTTCTCTTGTAGTATATTGTAATAGGAATGTGATGTATTCCTATGTAATAGAAATGTTGGAATTCTTAATCAGGGGTTTTCTCTTCGAAGATGTAATTAACAGACCTTTTATGTAAATGTAAGAATTCTGGAAATAAAGTACCTGCAATGTTTGATCTTCATTTTGTTTATGCATTTAAATTATTCACTCTGTATCAATGACGTGGACACGTGTTTTCGCGCCCGCCATTTTCCCGTCATCAGGTGGTGGGTCGAGGAGGTGCCAGTAGTTCTCTGGTCCCTCAGAACGACACGAAACCGAGCTACCGGGCAAAGTCCCTTTTCCCTAGTCTATGGGGCAGAAGCAGTTATCCCCGCGAAACTCATTTACGGGTCACCTCGAGTGCTTGCCTACGATGAAGTAGCGCAAGATCAGCGCCGGCGTGACGATAGTGTGCTACTCAAGGAGAGCCGTCTCCGGACTGCTACGCGTGCTGCTTGCTATCAGCAAGTCCTGCGTCGCTATCATAGTTGTAGGGTTCATACCCGGTGTTTTGAGGAAGGTGACCTTGTCCTTAGACGCGTTCAGTCCGCCAAGGGTACAAACAAGTTGTCACCAAAGTGGGAAGGCCCTTACCGGTTAGTACATGTCACCAGACCTGGTGCAGTCTGTCTGGAGATCGGAGATGGCATTCAATTGCAAAACTTATGGAATATTAAGCATCTCCGCAAGTTCTACCCGTAAGGCGCAGCTGTCGGGCCCTGCCTAAGCGATCTTGCCTCAGCTGGATGTAACCCCTTGTACAAAGCTGGGGCAATGACCCCGTGCAAGAGAAAATAAAGAAGCGTTGTAGAGGGGGGGGCCTCAACCAAGATTGCATACTTGCATGAGCATTCCAGGATCACTTCATAAGAATTTCATGATCATTTGCATATGCATATAGGCAGCATCATATTCTCATGAACATTAGAAACATTATGAAGAAACGAAAGTACCTGATAATTTAACTGGCGTTCATGCGATCTAGTAACTAGTCCAATTGGTATAGTAGCAGGGGTTGTGGGTGTAACTGTCGTAGCCATGTCCTCATCAATTAGAGCCTTAATGGCCAATGGGTTGACCGGAGTCGATTTAGTCCGGTGCTGGGTCGCGTGGAGAATCTTGCCCTTAAGCCATCGTTCCGGCTTAATGTGTGAGTATACTTGTAATGTTTAAGATCCCCTACGCCATTGCCAAATAGAGCTGACTAACGATGACATCAACAATATGACCAAGACACTGTTGAATGAGACCTTGCAAACTTGCAGTAAAACAGGCTTGAGTCCTTTCTATACTCTCAATGAGCCGCCAGCTATAAGTATTTTCAAATAACTTTCATTAGGTCATCATTTGTCAATCTGCCTTCTCATTGTCACTTGATTTCTGCAGGCCGATTCCCCCTTCTGGAATAAAAAATTTCAAGACAAGCTGGTTCAAAAGACCAGGGCCTAGACTAAGGCTCCCAAGAAGTATGCTAAGAAGAAAATGAACACTTCAGAGCTATTTGGTTTGGATGATGATGAGTCGGAGGTAGACCTTGACTCTCTTGGCTCCTTTTTATTTATATTATTGACATGGATCATTATCAGGACATTCTGGAGGCCAGTCATGCAGATTGTGAAGAGGTAATTGTCCTTTCCTCCGGCTCAGAACCTTTACCAGGACATAACAATCGTCAAGTGTGCTGGAAAGTAAGGTTTTCTCACCCTTTAGCTTACTTGGATCCCAACTTTATTTTGAAGAAGTAGCAGCATGAAGCTCGCCGTACAACCCAGAACAGTGGCGGAGGGATTCTCTCCTCCGGCCTGCTCAATACACCGATTCGCCGCAAGCGCCAAGCAGAGGTTTCACAAATTTCCGACTTAGCATTTCCAAAGGCGGGTCTTATTCGACAACCTCTTAACCCTTCTGATTCAAACTATCAGGGAACTTCTCACTCTTCATCTGGTGATTCCACTGGGACTCATGTTCCTTTGTTTAAAACTGTTCCTGGGTGAGAACACTTAAGCATGCTTAATTTAATACCTTACTCAATTGGTATACTAATATCATCATGTCTTTTACTTTCACAGCTATGGCCAAACCCAGCAAGAAGCCGAAGGTGAATAAATCGGCTAAAGAACCCAAGGTTGCTGACCCGGAGAAACGGACTATATCTGAGTCTTTGCATCAAACTTCTGAAGCAGCCATGGATGATCCACCACCAGGAGAGCACCACATAACCATGGACACCATGAATGTTGATCCGGAGAATGTTGAGCTGCCTAGTCCTGCTCAGCCGGCTCAGGAGACTGAAGAAATAATGGTTACTGGGATGGCTTATAGAGCACCAGGCAACCACACCGTTCTATCCAAGCACAGCGCCAAAGAAGAAATTTTTGTTGTTGACAAGGGCAAGAGGAAAGTAGACTTAGAAAAATATGCCCAGTTCAATGCTCATGAGATTTACTCAGGTTATCTTAACCGTCTTCACACCAGTCGTGACTTTGAGGCCGTCCTAGTCAACCTCATGAAGGAGCGTTTGAGGTAATCCATGAAATCTTCTCCATAGTATATTTATATCAGCCGCCAAGTCTACTGGATATGATAGAATTGAATATACTGTAGACTTTAGATAATCTCTTTATTCTCGCATTCATATCATAGCATACTGTAGTTGCAGAATCAACATGGGTGGCCCCCAAGGGCCGGCTTAAGCTTCAAGGCTGAAATCGGGACTTCAAATTGTAGTTTTCAACTTCGCATGTGTAGCCCCCAAGGGCTGGCTTAAACTGTCAAGTTAAACCGAGACTTATCTCCATATCCACAAACAAAATCCAAACATGTAGCCCCCATGAGCCATCTGTGGTTGAAGCAACTTTAGGCGGATCATGAAAAAGTTGTCTTCAAAAGAACAATGTACATTTCCCCCAAGTGCCAAGTAAAATACTTGTATTATGCTTGGGACTTCAAATAAGATGATTATCATAATCACATATTGCGGCTTAATCTTTTTATCTTCTAGGCTGAATTAAACATGAAAGAATCCCAAGTAGTGGATCTATAGCAGAATCTCCAAACTCAGCAATCTAAGACTTACAAAGCAAAATCACAATTGAAGATCGCTTTGGAAAATATTGAGAAACTAAAAAAGGATTTCAGCACTGAGAGGAATGGCTGGGACACCGAGAAGGCATCTCTATTGACTCCTTGATCCGTGCGAAGCTGCCCTTCAAGAACTGGAAACCACCATGCGCCAACCCCACGGTGGGCGCCAACTATCATGGATTTGTCATGGAAGATGCCATAGGAATAGGACTTAGGTGTGGAACCATCGCAACTAGGTTAGCTTGAAGGGGTTAAACGGGACAAGAGACACGGAGAGTTTTTTATCCTGGTTCGGCCCCTCTCAATGAGGTCAAAGCCTCATCCAGCTAGGGTTGTATTGCCCGAGACTCAACAACCAGGGAGCGACTACGCTTGACCTAGTTCTCGAGCGATTGTTTCTTGAGTTAACCCGCCGCCGAGTCACCCCTTTATATACAGGCTGATGCCCGTCGGCTTACAAAGTCCCGGCCGGCTCATACACGTGTTCGGCTCGGTAACTAACTAAACTTGCCTGACAATATGAGTTAAGCATATGGCGATTCACACCCAGGGGCCTCGGTTGAGACGGCGGTCAATATCATGTGCAATCCAGCTATCAGACCCATCCGAAGCAGCTGAATAGTGGTCAATATCATGTGTTAGCACGACTTTATGCAAGCGAGATCAAAAAATTCATAAGTGGGCGGTGAACTCGGTTGAGCCGGCAGTCCCTTGATAGTTGTGGTGGTCTGAGCAGCCTATCATATGGAGCCGTGAGGATCACCCGCCCCGGGTTGACAATCCGGGTCAATTGGCTTTGGTGGTTGCACTTCACGTGGGAGGATACAAGTTTACAAAGGTGCTTATGGACGGAGGCAGTAGTATCAATATCCTTTACTATGATACTTTTCAGCGTACGAATTTGACTAACAAAGATCTCCAGTCATCCACGACTGTTTTCCATGGGGTGGTGCCTAGTAAGTCGGCATATCCGGTGGGTAAGATAACATTGGAAGTGGTTTTTGGCGATGACCATGATAACAGGGCTGAAAAATTGTCCTTTGAGGTGGTCAAGATCAAGAGTCCTTATCACGGTTTGTTCGGGCAGCCAGCTTATGCTAAGTTTATGGCCCGGCCTTGTTATATTTATTTGCAGCTTAAAATGATGGGTCATAAGGGCACCATAAAAGTGCATGGTGATAGAAAGATAGCTCTGGAGTGTGAAGAAGGCGATGTTGCTTATGCTGAATTTGTTTGCGCAACGGAGGAATTGAAGTTCTACAAAGATAATGTTGACCCGGCAGATATGACCCCCTTGAGGAAGCCAACCACAGAGCATGACCCTTTGCTGAAGTTTAAATCGGCAGATGACGCCAAGCAGGTTGATTTTGTTCATGGTGATTCATCCCAACAGTTCCCCATCAGTGCTAAACTGGATCCGAAATAGGAAAGCGTGCTCATCGAGTTCATCCGTGAGAACTGGGACATCTTTGCATCGAAGCCTTCAGACATGCCATGTGCACCGAGGGAACCCGCTGAGCACACTCTTAATATTGATCCAAAGTTTAAACCGGTCAGGCAATTCATTTGTCGTTTTAATGAAGAGAGGCGCAAGGCTATTGGGGAAGAAGTGGCCCAGCTCTTGGCGGTTGGGTTCATTGTTGAAGTCTTTCACCCGGAATGGTTGGCTAACCCGGTGCTGGTACTTCAGAAAAATGACACTTGGCGTATGTGTGTGGATTACACAAACCTTAATAAGGCTTGTCCGGTCGATCCTTTTTGATGCGGAGCATCCCAAGAGCATCCCCATGGACGTATCGACATCTCCTACGACACACTTGGACCAATGACAAGAGCTCGAGCAAGGGCTATCGAAGATATAGTGAACTCACTCCTCTCTGAACTACCACTTTCTTCACATGAGACATGGCTACTACCTAAGGCAGAGATCCTACGCATGATCAGGCATCAAGAGAACGGACATGAAGATGCTACGCCAAATGATCAAGCTGGCGAGGACAAGTGCGAGGGCCAAGAGATGGAGCTGCCAGAGAATTCCCAGCCACCGGATGACCGGCCGGGACCGGACGTCCGGCGCTTGAAGGTGCTCCAGCCAGAAAAGGCCAAGACAGAACACACTACAGCGGCCGGACGACCGTCCTGCAACGAACGTCCGATGACCCCCAGGCTCTGGACGTCCGAGACCCACCGAATGACCGAAAACCGGACGACCGGCCACCACCAGACGTCCGACGTTTCGCAATAGAATGAAATTAGTGGTAGTCTGAAGACTTCCATACGTCCAGTCCGTCATGAGCCACCGGACGTCCGGTATCCAGCGGACGTCCGCTACCTAGGCGCACCGAAACGTTTAGGGCCGAGGCCCATGTACCCCTTCATGTACCTAGACTATATGTACTCTTTCTCCTCCTCCTATCTAGGGTTAGCATTGTGTTTGCTCATTCCAGACCTAGAGCTTTGCTCATCTAGTGGTTCTAGTCCTTTGAGAGAACGCGGCCCCTCTTCGGAGAAGATCCACACCGGATTCAAGACCTCCTTACGGAGAAGACCCTCGCGGGATCAAGACCTCCTCATAGAGAATACTATCTTATGTATCATTCGTTATTGTGTTTGGATCATCGTGATACTCGTGTTGTGCATCGTTCTAGCATATGTGTGATTATTCTTGTTGTTCTTGAGTGTTTCCATTTTGTGATTTCTCCCCGTGTTCATCGTGTTCTTCGTGGGATCCCTCCTTTTTGTGAAAGACCAGTCCCCTAGGGTTCCACCCTACACTATCATGGTATCATGAGCCTTGGTTGATCACGAATTTGGAACCCCTACCCTTGTTTTCTACCCTTGTTTTGTTGATTTTGTCCCAATTTCAAAACTTCCCCACAAAAATAGCCCCCAAAAACATTCTGTGATTTCTTGATTTGATGAAGTTTTGCTTGATTTGATCCATGGATTTGCTTTGGCACGAGTGGATCTAGCTGTCCCCCATCTTTTCACCAAATTCACCAACAAATTCGGCCAATTTTGACGTATTTGGCCACCATTTCCATGAACTCTGGCAGTTTTGCCCGAGCCCGAAATCGCACAGGGTCCCGACGTCCGCCAGCCTACCGGACGTCCAATGACCGGACGACCGGCCACCATCGGACGTCCGACATTTTCTGACGGAACTGATTTTTTCAGTTTTCGACCCAGCTTCCGCACATGCATACCCATACCCACATCCACATATACCCTATTACTCCACCGATACACATACCCATACGACACTACCTACATTTGCAATACCGCAAACCAAAAACACTTTCCGCAACCACCATCGCTTACCCCCCATCACAATGATTTTGTCTCATTTTGTCTTGGACCATTTGAGTTGTGGCTTATCCGTTTCCTTGTGTGTTTCGGCTAGCTTGGAACGGAACGACATCGACAAGACCACCTCTCAACCTCGACAAGGACGGTAACATCGACGACACCTTGTATATATCCTACCTCGCATTTACATTGATAACCCCTCATCGACCATTTTGCATAGCTTTCCGTTCGAGACTAGCCATTCGAGTATTGCCGAGCAATGATATTTGTGCACATTAGTAATCATTGAGCTACACCTTCCATTGCAAATACATCATATCATACTAGAAGTCATCGTGCTATCTTATCATCATCTCTTGTGTCACAAGGTTGCCATAGCATATACACAATTGCTATCTTTGTTCGAAAAGCATCGCATAAGTGTCCTAGCAAAAGAGCTCAAAGACAAAGAGCCAACCAAGATTTTAAGAAAAAGAGAAAGATAAGCAAAGAGCTTTTAAGCAAGAACCATAGCAACATTAAGACTATCATACTTGATCATCTTGGATCATCTCATTGAAACAACAAGCATATAGCATAATTGGGAAAGAACTCTTTGCATTTTTGCCTAGTAGGTCATGCACAAGTGTCGTATCCGCCTATTGTGCAATCGTGCTAGCATCTCTATAGTGGTGTGCAACAAGAGCATTTTCCGCGGATTCCACACTTTGCACTCAACCTTGGTTTGCACATCCCCATTTATCTTTTTGCGTGTGTGTTTCCGTGTACCTATATAGCTATTGGTCTTCTTGTTGCATTGGCAAATTGTGAATCATTTTCAACATCATTAAGTCTTATTGACGATTGCACAATTTGGTCCACAAGCCTAACCAAGCTGCACCAAAAGCTTTTGTTGTGTAGGTGTGAGAGACCGATGAGATACGGTAATAATTGTGCTATTTCTTTGCAACAACGTTGAGTGATCTTTGATCCATTCTCAATTTTGGTCAAGGTACATTTGGTATTGTCTTTTCCTTCTTCCACTCACATTCTTGCTTGCGATGATGGATAGGCCAAGTCATCTACGAACCCGATCTTTGAAGATCCTCAAGAATCGAACAACTACGTCACCAAACTACACCTATTTGGTCTTCAACGAGCTCTACATCAAGAGAATGAAGCTATGCAAGAGCACATTGAGCAAGTTGCCGCCGACTTGCGACATTCCGAAGAGCACACAAGAGAGCAATTCGACACCATCAACGCCAACATGTATACTCAATTCGATGAGCTACAGACATTGATAATCAATCGACGCTCTTCATCTACGTCATCTCAAAGATGGAGCCGCTCATGTCACCATCCCGACTACACTTCTGGCTCAAGCACACCTACATCGAACACTCTTCGCGAAGCCACGCGTCAAGCCTGACATGACAATCGGAACCCACTTCATGACAAGAGTTCACAAGAACTATTTGAAGAGCAAGAACATCGACAACGTCAAATCCAAGCTACACTTGAGCAAGCACAAGAAAGGCAACGAATGTGCCAACAAGAAGAATAGAAAGCGCGCCAACGGCAACAAGAGCATGATGTCGAGACACAACGTCAAGTACAACAACAACGCGAAGAACAAGCTCTTGAAGCGCAACATGCACTACGTGACTCACATCGCAATGTTGTAACACACAATCAACAGAATCATCAAGAGGAAGAAGCACTTCGAGATGAAGTACAAGAAAGGTGCTTTCAAGCGAGAATGCAACATGAAGCTCCTCCTCAAGCGAGACAAGAGCAACAAGCTCAACAAGAAACACAAGTTCAGCAAGAGCAACATAATGATGAACATAAACCATGCCAAGAGCACAATGAGGTTGACAATCCTCAACGTTAAGAACGCCCTCCCAATAGGCAAGCAAACAACAAAGAAAACCGCTATGGCAAGCTCAAGTTCATAATGCGAAAGTTCTCTAGAAGCATTGATCCCGAAGACTATCTCTCATGGGCATTGAAGTTGACAAGAACTTTCGACTCCACAACTTTGATGAAGAAAAGAAGATCGCAATGGCATCCCTTGAGTTCCAAGACTATGTTCTTATTTGGTGGGAGCAAGTCATCGAGCGAAGAGAAGCAAAAGGTGAGCCACCCATCACTACTTGGAGTCAAATGAAGGATGTCAAGAGAGGGCGTTTTGTGCCAATGCACTACAACCGCGACTTGTTCAAAAAGTTGCAACTCCTCAAGCAAGGAACCAAGTCTGTTGAAGAGTATTACAAGGAAAGGGAGATTCCCATGGTACGATCCAAGATCACAGAAGATGAAGAGCAAACTATGGCAGTACATCAAAGGCAAAGAGAATGTTGTGGTGGATGCGCTTTCCCACAAATGCATGCTTGTTACCCAACTTGAATTGAATGTTATTGGCTGTGAGCACATAAAAGATTTCTATGAGCATGATCATGATCATTTCTTTGCAAATTCTTACGCTAAGTTTGTGAGGCATACTTCTTGGGAATGATATTACATCAAGGATGGTTATCTTATGAGAGCTAACAAACTTTGCATTCCCGAGTCATCTCTTCATTTGCTCCTTTTGCAAGAATCTCATGGAGGAGGACTTATGGGACATTTCGGACGCGACAAGACATTTGTGACACTCTCCAAGAACTATTATTGGCCCAAGATGTTCTGTGACGTCTCACGCTTCACCATCCAGTGCTCTACATGCCGCAAAGCTAAGTCTAAAGCTCAATCCCACGGTCTTTACATGCCACTTCCTATTCCACATCAACCTTGGGAATACATTAGCATGTACTTTGTAGTTGGTTTACCTAGGACTCAAAATGGCATGGATTCTATTTTTGTTGTTGTGTATAGATTTTCCAAAATGGCTCAGTTCATTCCAGGCAACAAGATAGACGATGATTCACATGTTGCAAATCTCATTTGTAGGGAAATCTTGCGCCTACATGGAGTGCCCAAGACGATCGTCTAGGATTGTGACGTCAAGTTCCTAACCGACTTTTGGAAGACGCTTTGCGCCAAGCTCGGAATCAAGCTACTATTCTCTTCGGCATACCACCCACAAACCGACGGCCAAACAGAGGTGATGAACCGCACACTTTCGACGCTTCTTCGTGTGTTGATCAAGAAGAACATCAAGGAATGGGAGCAATGCTTACCCATCGCCGAGTACGCCTACAACTGCACAAGACACTCAACAACGGCAAGTCCCGCTTCGAGGTTGTCTACGGCTTCAACCCGTTGTCTCCATTGGACATTCTTCCTCTACCTCTCCAAGAGCGCACCAACACGGACGCAAGTGCATGAGCAAGTTATCTCAAGAAGATGCATGAAGATACAAGAGCAATGATCGAGCGTCAAGTAAATCACCCCACCACCAAGCTCAATGTCAACGAGACACCAATGGTGTCCCAACCGGGAGATCTCGTATGGCTTCATCTTCGCAAGGACCACTTCCCCAACGAGCACAAGTCCAAACTCCTACCTCAAGCCGACGGACTCTTCAAGGTGCTAGCACGCTACAATGACAACGCTTACAAGATTGACATCCCACGCGACAAGTACAACATAAGCGACATCTTGCACGTCAAAGACTTGGCCATATACCATGGTGATGAAGCTTTTGATCCGAGGTCTGATCTCTCCCAAGGGGGGGGAGATGATGCAAAGCATCCCACGAGCATCCCCATGGACGTATCGGCATCTCCTACACCACTTGGACCAATGAAAAGAGCTCGAGCAAGGGCTATCAACGATAAGGTGAACTCGCTCCTCTCCGAACTACCACTTTCTTCACATGAGACATGGCTACTACCTAAGGCAGATATCCATGATCAGGTATCAAGAGAACGAACGTGAAGGTGCTACGCCAAATGATCAAGCCAGCGAGGACAAGTGTGAGGGCCAAGAGATAGAGCTTCCAGAGAAGTCCCAGCCACCGGACAACCGGCCGGGACTGGACGTCCAGTGCCTGAAGGGTGCCCCGGTCAGAAGAGGCCAGGACAGAACATGCTGCACCGGCCGGACGACAGTCCTGCACCGGATGTCTGATGACTCCCAGGCTCCGGACGTCCGAGACCGACCGGACGACCGGCCACCACCGGACATCCAACATTTGGCAACAGAATGAAATTAGCGGAAGTCCGAAGACTTTCGGACGTCCGGTCCCTCACGAGCGACCAGACGCCCGGTAGCCAGCGGACATCCGCTACCTCGGCGCACTGAAACATTTAGGGCCAAGGCCCATGTACCCCTTCGTGTAGCTAGACTATATATACTCTTTCTCCTCCTCCTAGCTTGGTTTAGTATTGTGTTTGCTCATTTTAGGCCTAGAGATTTGCTCATCTAGTGGTTCTACTCCTTTGAGAGATCGCTGCCCCTCTTTAGAGAAGATCCACACCGGATTCAAGACCTCCTTACGGAAAAGACCCTCGCGGGATCAATACCTCCTCACGGAGAAAACTATCTTATGTATCGTCTGTTATTGTATTTGGATCATCATAATACTCGTGTCGTGCATCGTTCTAGCATATGTGTGGTTGTTCTTGTCGTTCTTGACTGTTTCCTCTTTGTGATTTATCCCCGTGTTCATCGTGTTCTTCGTGGGATCCCTCCTTTTCCTGAAATATCGGCCCCCTAGGGTTCCTCCCTGCACCACTTTTGCTCGCCCTCGTATTGATCAAAACATTGATGCTACGAGGGGTTGTGAGCGTTTGAGCTTTCTAGATGCTTACTCCGGTTATCATCAGATCAAGATGGCAGTTAAGGACCAGGAGAAGACTGCTTTTATCACTCCTTTTGGAGCCTTCTACTATGTATCTATGCCTTTTGGGCTGAAGAGTGCCGAGACAACTTATCAGCGTTGTGTTGATAATTCCCTCCACAATCAAATTGGATTTAATGTTCTTGCCTATGTGGATGACACAGTTGTGAAATCAAGGAAGAAAGAGACCTTGTTAGATGATCTGGAGGAGACCTTTGACAACCTCCGGGTCTAAAAAATGATGCTTAACTCGGCCAAGTGTGTTTTTGGTGTTCCAACTGGTAAACTATTGGGCTTTTTGGTTTCTGAGAGAGGCATTGAAGCTAACCCGGAGAAAATCAAGGCTATCACTTCTTTGGCTAAACTGGTGTGTATCAACGATGTTCAGCATTTGGCGGGTCGTATTGCGGCCTTAATCCGGTTTATCAGCCGCCTGGGAGAAAATGCTATCCCTTTGTACCAGGTGATGAAGAAAACAGACCACTTTGTCTGGAGTGATGCTGCTAATCAGGCGTTTGAGGCACTGGAAAAAAAATTGGCTGAGCCGCCGGTCCTTGCAGCTCCCATTGATAAGGAGCCCTTGCTTTTATATGTGGCTGCCAACAGCAGAGCCGTCAGCGTAGTGGTTGTTGTGGAAGGAAAAGAGTCAGGCAAGGAATATCCGGTTCAGAGGCCGGTTTACTATGTCAGTGAGGTACTCATCAAATCCAAACAGAGATACCCACATTGGCATAAGCTAGTTTATGGAGTGTTCATGGCTAGTCGCAAGTTGAAACAATATTTCCTTGGTCATCCCATCACTGTGGTCAGTTCTGCTCCCCTAGGAGATATTATTCAAAACAGAGAAGCCACAGGCCGGGTGGCCAAGTGGGCAATTGAGCTTGGACCCCATGGTTTGAAATATATGCCTCGGACAGCTATCAAGTCTCAAGCACTTGTGGATTTCATCAATGACTGGACAGAGCAGCAGATACCTGAGGAGAAGCCTGATAACACCTATTGGACTATCCATTTTGATGGATCCAGGAAGTTGAAAGGCATGGGTGCTGGTGTTATTTTGACTTCCCCATGAGGTGATAAGTTTAGCTATGTTTTAAGATTGATGTTCCCTTGTACTGACAATGCAGCCTAGAACATTGGATTATCAAGTGGAGAAGACTCTTTAGCCCTGATCCATGGTCTTTGGATGGCTAAAGACATGAATCTAAGCCGGGTGAGGTGTTTTGGCGACTCAGATCTGGTGGCTCAGCAAGTTTCAGGAACATGGGATTCCAAAGACCCGCTCACGGCGGCTTATCACCGGGCGGTTGATGCAATTGCTGGTCATTTCAAGGATTATCAAGTGGAACAAGTTGATCGAAGGAAAAATGGGGTGGTTGATGCGTTAAGCTAGCTCGGCTCTCATCGTAAGCCGGTGCCACCCAATGTTTTCCTTGATATTTTGAATAACCCTTCAATTAAATTACCTACAAAGGATGATCTTGCTATCCCTGAACTGGAGGCACAATTGGTAGCTGCTCTTCATGTTATTCCTGATTGGACAGTTCCATATTTGACTTATATGACCCGGGATGAGTTACCTGAGGATGAAACTTTGGCCAGGCAGATAACCCGGCGATCTAAGTCGATGACTATTGTCAATGGCGAGTTGCAACGATGCAGTGTCACATGGGTGTTTCAACGTTGCATTTCTTCTAAGGAGGGTCGTGAGATTCTGCGAGAGATTCATGAAGGACATTGTGGTCATCATGCCGGCTCTAAGTCTCTCATGGCCAAAGCCTTTCGTCATGGGTTTTATTGGCTGACGACTCATGTTGATGCACAAGATCTAGTTAGCAAGTGTGACTTTGTGTTTTATTGACCGACAACTCATGCTCAAGCCTTAGGGTATCGTTTAGACTTTAGGTTTTGTTTAGATTAAAGTTCGACATAGCTACAACTTCGCGTACTTTGTTTGCGTTCAACGACCAGACAAAGACGTCACAGAACCCCACTTGATCAATAAAGCTTTCCTCTTAAATTCGCAATATCCAGCTTGCAATCTCAGTTTCTTGCTTGTTCTTCATTTGCCTGCAGGAAAAAAACCTTCGTGGTCAGGTTGATCATGCTTCGGCGTGGTCAATAACCTCTCGGAGTTGGTTTAGTGATTCCTAAGGCGCGACGTCCTTGCACGTTCATAGTCGGATTGTCAAAGTCGACTTCCTCCAAAACGATAACCACCATCTCATTGAAAGACGGGACACCTTTGATTCTATCACTCGACTCGCGTAACCCTATGATAAACAGGGTGGCGGTGGTATCACGTGCTCGTCTCGGCATCCGGCCTCACTACCGCGACGACGTCCGCCTCGACTCACGTTAATGTAACATAGACAAGATGGCGGTGGTGTCACGTGCTCGTCTCGGCGTCTGTCGTCGCTAACACGACGACGCCCGCCTCAACTCGCGTAACCCTAAGATACACAGGGTGGCGGTGGTGTCACATGTTTGTCTTGCGGTTTGAGTTCGCTACCGCGACAACGTCCGCCTCGACTCGCGTTATCCTAAGATAGACAGGGTGGCATTGTTGTTACGTGCTCGTCTCGGCGTCCGTCGTCGCCACCATGACGACGTCCGCCTCGACTCGCGTCACCCTAAGATAGACAGGGTGGCGATGGTCTCACGTGCTCGTCTTGGTGTCCGTTGTTGCTACCGTGACGGCGTACGCCTCGACTCGCGCAACCCTAAGATAGACAAGGCGGCATTGGTCTCTCGTGCTCGTCTCGACGTCCGTCGTCGGTACTGCCGCAACGTCCGCCTCGACTCGTGTTAACCTAAGATAGACAGGGTGACGGTGGTGTCACGTGCTCGTCTCGGCGTCCATCATCACTACCGCGACAACGTTCGCCTTGACTCGTGTTACCCTAAGATAGATAGGGTGGCACTGGTGTCACATGCTCGTCTCGGCGTCCGTCGTTGCTACCGCGATAACGTCCGCCTCAACTCACATAACCCTTAGATAGACAGGGTGGTGGTCGTTTCACATGCTCTTCTTGGCATCCGTTGTCGCTACTGTGACGGCATCTGATGCGGGGACAACTCGAAAGGAGGCCGATCTTTCACTAAAAGGAGGGATTACGAGGAAGAACATGAATAACACGAGGGACAACACAAAATAAACACGAAGAGAACACTCAGATCAACAAGTTTAGGTCACACATTTGCTAGATCCGGAAATACACGATCCATGATCAACTAAGGATGATACAAGTTGCGATAGTCTTCTCCGTGAGGAGGTCTTGAATCCGTGTGGATTTTCTCTGTGGAGGTCGCGGTCTCTCGAGGAGATGAACCACTAAGGATGAGCAAGGCTCTATCTCTAGAAATAAGCTATCACAATGCTAACCCTAAAAAGAGGTAGGTGGAGGAGTATAAATAATCTAGGGGACGAATAGGTACATGGGCCTCGGCCCAGGAGTAAACGGCGCGCGCAGGGACCGGACGTCCGCTGGGCACCGGACGTCAGGTGGCTCGTGAGGGACCGGACGTCCGGAAGTCCTCGGATGTCCACTATTTTGTTCTGTCATGGGATTAGGGGCATCCGAAGAAGGCCGGACGTCCGGTCGCCGGTCGTCCAGTGGGCGTCGGTCATCCGGAGCCTGGGATGCATCGGACGTCTCGTGCGGGCCGGTCGTACGGAGCCTGTAGCTCTACGGGCAGCTTCTCTTGGTCATTGAACTTGCCATCCTTGCCACCTTGTCCAGTCGATGTAGCTACACCGTGGCCTTTATCCAAGCACCTTATCATGCATAAAAGTTCCGTCTTAGGTAGTAGCCATGTCTCGAGCGGTGAAAGTGGTATTTCGGAGAGGAGCGAGTTCACCTATTCTTCGATAGTCCTTGCACGAGCACTTGTCATTGGTCCAAGAGGCATGTCCATGGGGATGCTTGAGGGAAGCTCCGCATCATATGCCCCTCCCCTTGGGAGAGATCTGACCCCGGATCAAAATCTTCATCACCATGGAAAGGAGAGAAATCCTTGACGTTGAAGGTATCGCTCACATTGTACTTGTCGTGTGGGATGTTGATCTTGTAAGCATTGTTGTTGTAGCGTGCTAGCACCTTCAAGGGTCCGTCAGCCCGAGATAGGAGTTTGGACTTGCGTTCATTGGGTAAGTGGTCCTTGCGAAGATGAAGCCATACGAGATCTCCCGGTTGGAACACCATTGGTGTCTTGTTGACGATGAGCTTGGTGGCGAGGCGATGTACTTGGTGCTCGATTGTTGCCCTTGCATCTTTGTGCATCTTCTTGAGATAACTTGCTCGAGCACTTGCATCCATGTTGGTGCGCACTTGTAGAGGTAGATGGAGAATTTCCAATGGGGACAAAGGGTTGAAGCCATAGACGACGTCGACGGGGGACTTGCCGGTTGTTGAATGTCTTGTGCGGTTGTTGGCGTACTCGTCGATGGGCAAGCATTGCTCCCATTCCTTGATGTTCTTCTTGATCAACACGCGAATAAGCATAGATAGCGTCATGTTCGTCACATCCGTTTGGTCGTCCGTTTGTGGATGGTATGCCGAAGAGAATAGTAGCTTGATGTCGAGTTTGGCGCATAGAGTCTTCCAAAAATTGCTTAGGAACTGAACAACGCGATCCGAGACGATCGTCTTGGGCACTCTGTGTAGGCGCAAGATTTCCCTACAAAAGAGATTCTCAACATGTGAAACATTGTCTATCTTTTTACAAGGAATGAAATGATCCATTTTGGAAAATCTATCCACAACAACAAACACGGAATCCTTTCCATTTTGAGTTCTAGGCAAACCAAGTACGAAGTCCATGCTAATGTCCTCCCAAGGTTGGTATGGAATAGGTAGTGGCATGTAAAGACTATGGGATTGAGCATTGGACTTAGCTTTGTGGCATGTAGAGCACCGGTTGGTGAAGCGTGAGATGTCACGGAGCATCTGGGGCCAAAAGTAATTCTTGGACAGCGTTGCGAATGTCTTGTCGCGTCCGAAATGTCCCATAAGTCCTCCTCCATGGGATTCTTGCAAAAGGAGCACACGAGGAGACGACTCGGGAATGCAAAGTTTGTTAGCTCTCATAAGATATCCATCCTTCATATAATATCGTTCCCAAGAAGTGTGCGTCACACATTTGACATAAGGATTTGCAAAGAAAGGATCATGCTCATACAAGACTTTTATGTGCTCAAAGCCAATAACATTCAACTCAAGTTGGGTAACAAGCATGTATTTGCGAGAAAGTGCATCCGCCAAAACATTCTCTTTGCCTTTGATGTACTTGATGACATAGGGAAAAGACTCTATGAACTCACTCCACTTAGCATGACACTTGTTCAACTTAGTTTGACCCTTGAGATACTTGAGCGTCTCATGGTCCATGTGAAGAATGAACTCATGGGGTCGAAGATAGTGTTCCCAAAAACGCAAAACTCTCACCAAGGCATAGAGCTCTTTATCATAAATGGGGTAGTTAAGTTGCGCACCGGAAAGTTTTCGCTAAAATACGCAATCGGGCACTTTTCTTGCATTAACACGCCTCCTATGCCGGTACCACTAGCGTCACAATGTATATCAAACGGTTTGTCAAAGTTTGGTAGGGCAAGAAATGGTGCGTGGGTGAGCAAGGGTTTTAGCTCATCGAACACGGTGTCTTGCGAAGGACCCCAAACAAAGGGTGTGTTCTTCTTGATCAAGGCGTGTAGAGGCATAGCAATTGTGCAAAAGTACTTCACAAAACGTTGATAGAAACCGGCTAAACCAAGAAAGCTACGCACTTGTTGGAGATTCGTTGGTTGGGGCCAAGTTTTAATTGCTTCAATTTTAGTTTCATCAACATGAACACCTTGTGAAGAAATGACAAATCCTAGGAAGACAACCTTATCAACGCCAAAAGTGCATTTATCCATGTTGGCATAAGGCATTCTTTTCGAAGGGTTTGCAAAACCATATGGATGTGTGTGACGTGATCCTCAAGTGACTTTCTAAAGATGAGGATGTCATCAAAGTAAACCACTACAAAGACGCATATATAAGGTCGGAGAACAAAATGCATGAGACGCATGAATGAGTCGGGCGCTTCCGATAAGCCCATCGGCATGACTAACCACTCATATAACCCAAACTTGGTTTTGAAAGTTGTTTTCCACTCATCACCCTTTTGAATGCGAATTTGGTAATAACCACTTTTAAGATCGATTTTTGAAAAGATGGTAGCACCACATAATTCATCAAGCATGTCGTCTAAGCATGGAATAGGGTGACGGTATCTAACGGTGATAGCATTTATCGGACGACAATCGAAGCACATGCAAAAACTTCCATCTTTCTTAGGCACGAGAATAACTGGAATGGCACAAGGTCTTAAGCTTTCATGTACATGACCTTTGTTGATGAGTTATTGTACTTGACGTTGTATCTCCTTGGTTTCCTCGGGGTTGACGTGGTAAGGAGCCCTATTCAGAAGTGGTGCGCCGGGTATGAGGTCGATGCGGTGTTCGATGCCGCGAAGTGGAGGTAGACCCAGTGGTAGCTCATCGGGACAGACGTCCGAGAATTCCTGCAACAATTGAGACAACACTAAAGGTAGAGGTGGTGAGGTGTTAGTAGGTTTTGCTTCCCCTTTGCATAGAAGCACAAGGTGAAAGATGCTTGATGAGTGCTCACACACTTCCCTCATCTCACCTTTGGTGGCGAATAACACTAGTTGTTTCTTGTCGCTCATTGTGGAGGTGCTCGAATTTGGCTTGTGGCTCTCACTCTCCTTTTGGTGGTTCACTCTCTCACCATTCTCTCTATGATGATTGGTAGGTATTTGTCTGTCGGCGACTACTTGACTTGGTGACATTGGGCGTAGCACGAACTCTTTGCCCTCCATCTTGAAGCTATAATGGTTGGTCCATCCGTTGTGGGTAACTCTGCGATCGTATTGCCATGGTTGTCCCAAAAGAAGGTGGCACACGGACATAGGGACCACATCACAATCAAGTGTGTCCTCGTAGGCGCCTATCTTGAAGGATACTTGCACGGTGTGCTTGACTCGAATAGTTCCGGTGTCTCTAAGGCATTGGACCTTGTAGGGATGATGGTGCTTCGTCTTGACCAATTGTAGCTTGTCGCATAGCTCTTCACTTGCCTAGTTATGACAACTTCCTCCATCAATGATAACTTTGATGGAACGTCCATTGATGTCGGCCTTGGTATGGAAGATGTGACATCGTTGATCTTCATCTTGATGATGTTGAAGTGTCAAAACCTTGGAGACAACGAGATTGGGACTCAAGTCATTGTCGCAAAACACTTGATTGTCTTCATCTTCATTCACCTGGTGATGCATAGCTACGTGTTCAAGGGCTTCCATCTTATCATCGCTCATTGAGGCATATGATATGTCGTCATTGATGACCATGGTGCAAACAGTCTTGCACTCAAATGACTTGTGGCCTCGACCTTGGCATTTGAAACACTTGATGGAACTCGTCTTGGAGGTGTCCTCGGTTGGAGTTGTAGATGATGAAGCGCTTGGCTTGAAGTTGTTCGTAGACGGGCGACTTGATGTAGTCGAATTCTTGTATCTTGACTTGTCACCTAATCTTGTAGATGGTTTGGTTGAGGTAGGAAGTGCTGAAGTTGTTGAAGCTTGGTTGTAGAGCCGTAGTTCTTGGAGGTGAACTTGGAGTACTTGTAGTCTTCTTGTACTTGTCGCTCTGCTTTAGTTGCTTGGTGTACTAGCTCTAGGAGATTCGTGTATGGTTGGAAGTCCGCAATCTTCTTGATAGGATAGTTGAGACCATTCAAGAATCTCTCCATAGTTTTCTATTCATCTTCCGTGATGTTGGCTCTTATCATTGAAACCTCCATTTCCTTGTAGTACTCTTCAACGTACTTGGTTCCTTGCTTGAGGAGTTGCAACTTTTTGAACAAGTCACGGTTGTAGTGTGTTGGCACGAAACGTGCTCTCATGACTTCCTTCATTTGACTCCAAGTAGTGATAGGTAGTTCTCCTTTTGCTTCTCTTCTCTCGATGAATTGCTCCCATGAAATGAGAACATAGTCTTGGAACTGAAGGGATGCCATTGTGATCTTCTTTTCCTCATCTAAGTTGTGGAGGCGAAAGATCTTGTCAATTTTCAATGCCCATGAGAGGTAGTCTTCGGGATCAATGCTTCTGGAGAACTTTGGCATGGTGAACTTGAGCTTGCCATAGCGATGCTCTTCATTGTTTGCTTGCCTATTGTGAGGGCGTTCTTGATTTGGAAGATTGTCAACCGCATGTTGCTCTTGGCGGAGTTGATGCTCATTATCATGTTGTTCTTGCCGAGCTTGTGGTTCTTGTTGAGCATGTTTCTCTCGTCGTGCTTGAGGAGGAACTTATCGTTGCATTCGTGCTTGGTAACACCTTTCTTGCATCTCATCTCGAAGTGCTTCATCTTCTTGACAAATGTGTCGGTTGCGAGTTGCAACATTGCGATGTGAGTCACGGAGGGCACGTTGTGCCTCATGAGCTTGAGCTTCTCGGTGTTGCTTAACTTGACGTTGTGCCTCGGCATCTTGCTCTTCCTGGTGTTGACGCGCTCGCTCTTGTTGTTGTTGACGCGCTTGTTCTTCTTCTTGTTGGCGTAGTCGTTGCCGTTCTTGTGCTTGCTCAAGTGTAGCTTGGTTTTGACGATGTCGACTTTCTTGCTCTTCAAATAGCTCTTGTGAAATCTTGTCATGAAGTGGGTTGCGGTTGTCATGTCGAGCTTGACATGCGGCTTGACGAAGAGTGTTCGATGTAGGTGTACTTGAGCCGTAAGTGTAGTCGGTATGACGACTTGAGCAGCTCCGTCTTTGCGAGGACGTAGATGAAGATCGTTGGTTGACTATTAATGTTCGTAGCTCGTCGAATTGGGTAGACATGTTGGTGTTGATGATATCGAATTTCTCTCGTGTGAGTGCTTCAAATTGTAGTGCGCCGACGGCAACTTGCTCGATGTGCTCTTGCATAGCTTCATTCTCTTGATGTAGAGCTCGTTGGACACCAAGTAGATGTAGTTTGGAGACGTAGTTGTTCGAATCTTGAGGATCTTCGAAGAGCGGGTTCGTAGATTTACTTGGCCAATCCATCATTGCAAGCAAGAATGTGTGAGTTGAAGAAAGGAAAAACTATACCAAATGTACCTTCACCGAAGTTGAAGATGGATCAATGATCACTCAATAGTATAACCCGGAAATAGCACAATTGGTACCATATCTTGTCGATCGCTCACACCTACACAAATAAAGCTTTGGGTGGAGCTTGGTTAGGATGGTGGACCGAAGTATGCAATCGTTAATAAGACTCAATGATGTTGAAAATGATTCGCAATTTTCTAAAACAACAAGAAGACCAATAGCTATAAAGGTACACGGAAACACACGCGCAAATAGATAAATGGGGTTGTACAAACCATGGGTGAGCGGAAATGTTCTTGTTGCACAACACTAGAGAGACGTTAACACGATTGCATTATAGGCGGATACGAGACTTGTGCACGACCTACTAGGCAAAAATGCAACGACCTGTATCCCAAGTATGCTATATGTTCGTTGTTACTATGCAATGATCCAAGATGATCAAGTATGATACCATATGATATGATATATTTGGATGCAATGCTATGGTTCTTGCCTAAATGCTCTTTGCTTATCTTTTTCTTTTTCTTACAAGCTTGATTGGCTCTTTGTCTTTGAGCTCTTTTGCTAGGGTACTTATGCGATGCTTTTCGAACCAAGATAGCAATTGTATGCTATGGCAACCTTGTGACATAAGAGATGGTGATAAGATGGCACTATGACTTGTATTATGATATGTTGTGGCTCAATGATGTCTAATGTGCACAAGTGTCGTTGCCCGGCAATACTCGAATGGCTAGTCTCAAAGGGAAAGCTACGCAAAATGGTCGATGAGGGTTTATCAATGCAAAAGCAAGGTTAAGTATACAAGGTGTCATCGATGTTACCGTCCGTGTCGAGGTTGAGAAGTAGTCTTGTCGATGTCATCACGTTCCAGGATAGCCGAAACACACAAGGAAATGGGTAAACCACAACTCAAAGGATCCAAGACAACAGAGAGTAAAAACGTAGTGATGGTGGTTAGGTAATGGTGGTAGTGTTAGGGTATATGTGGGATTGGAAATGGGTTTGCGTGTGCGGAAGGTTGAACGAAAACTGAGGAAATTCAGTTTCGTCAAGGTTTAGCGGACGTCCGATGGTTGGCCGGTCGTCCGGTCGCCGGACGTCCGGTAAGCTGGCGGACGACCGGTGCCTGGGCGATTTCTGGCTCGGGCAAAACAGCTAGGGTTCGTGGTAAATGTGGCCAAATTGGTCAAAATTGGCCGAATTTGCCGGAGAATTTTGAGAAAAGGTGGGTAAAAGCTAGATCCACTCATGGCAAAGCAAATCCATGGATCAAATCCCACAAAACTTTGTCAAATCAACAAATCACAGAAAAATTGAGGCTATTTTTGTGGGGAATATTTTAAATTGGGACAAAATCAACAAAACAAGGATAGAAAACAATGGTAGGAGCTCCAATTTCGTGAGAAACTTTGGTTCTTGATACCATATGATGCGAGGGCAACTTGACAGGAGGCCGATCTTTCACGAAAAGGAGGGATTCCGAGGAAGAACATGAAGAACACGAGGGACAACACGAAAGAAACACGAAGAGAACACTCAAATCATGAAGTTTAGGTCACACATATGCTAGATCCGGAAATACAAAGGGTGATACACGATCCACGATCAACTAAGGACGATACAAGTAGCGATAGTCTTCTCCGGGAGGAGGTCTTGAATCCGTGTGGATCTTCTCCGTGGAGGTTGCGGTCCCTCGGGGAGATGAAACACTAAGGATGAGAAAGTCTCTATCTCTAAAATGAGCTATCACAATGCTAACCCTAAAAAGAGGTAGGTGGAGGAGTATAAATAGTCTAGGGGCGAAGGGGTACACGGGCCTCGGCCCAGGAGTAAATGGCGCACACAGGGAGCGGACGTCCGCTGGGCACCGGATGTTCGGTGGCTCATGAGGGACCGAACGTCCACTATTTTGTTCTGTCATGGGATTACGGGCGTCCGGAGAAGGCCGGACATCCGGTCGCCGGTCGTCTAGTGGGCGTCGGTCATCTGGAGCCTCGGATGCGTTGGACGTCCGGTGCGGGCTGGTCGTCCGGAGCCTGTAGCTCTTCGGGCAGCTTCTCTTGGTCCTTGAACTTGTCGTCCTTGCCACATTGTCCAGCGGGTGTAGCTACCCCGTGGCCTTCATCCAAGCACCTGATCATGCATAAACTTTCCGTCTTAGGTAGTAGCCATGTCTCGAGCGGTGAAAGTGGTACTTCGGAGAGGAGCGAGTTTACCTTATCTTCGATAGCCCTTGCACGAGCTCTTATCATTGGTCCAAGACGCATGTCCATGGGGAAGTTTGAGGGATGCTCCGCATCAACATCCACCTGAACTCGCGTAACCCTAAGATAGACAAGATAGCCGTGGTGTCACGTGCTCGTCTCGGCGTCAGTCGTCGCTACCGCGACGACGTCCGCCTCGACTCGTGTATCCCGAAGATAGACAGGTTGGCGGTGGTGTCACGTGCTCGTCTTGATGTTTGTCGTCGCTACCACAATGACGTCTGCCTCGACTCGCATAGCCCTAAAATAGACAGGGTGGCGGTGGTGTCATGTGCATGTCTCGGCGTCCCTCATCGCTACCGCGACGATGTCCGCCTCGACTCGCGTTACCCTAAGATAGACAGGGTGGCGGTAGTATCACGTCCTTGTCTCGGCGTCCGTCGTCGCTACCGCCTCGACTCGCGTTACCCTAAGATAGACAGGGTGGCAGTGGTGTCATGTGCTTATCTCAGCGTCCATCGTCAATACCGCGATGACATCCGCCTCGACTAGCATAACCCTTAGATAGACAGGCTGGCATTGGTGTCACCTGCTCATCTCGGCGTTCGTCGTCGGTACCGCAGTGACGTCCGCCTCGACTCACTTTACCCTATGATAGACAGGGTGGTGGTGGTGTCACGTGCTCGTCTCAGGGTCCATCGTCGTTACCGCGACAACGTTCGCCTCAACACGCGTTACCCTAAGATAGACAAGGTGGCATTGGTGTCACGTGCTCGTGTCGGCGTCCGTCGTTGGTACCGCGGCGACGTCCGCCTCAACTCGCATTACCCTAAGATAGATAGGGTGGTGGTGGTGTCACGTGCTTGTCTTGGCATCCAGCATCGCTACCGCGACAACGTTTGCCTCGACTCGTGTTACCCTATGATAGACAGGGTGGCATTGGTGTCACTTGCTCGTCTCGGTGTCCGTCGTCGCTACCGCGACGACATCTGCCTCGACTCGCGTAACCCTAAGATAGACAAGATGTCCTTGGTGTCACGTGCTCGTCTCGGCATCAGTTGTCGCTACCGCGATGACATCCTCCTCGATTCGTGTATCCCTAAGATAGACAGGTTGGTGGTGGTGTCACGTGCTCGTCTTGATGTTCATTATCGCTACCGTGATGATGTCCACCTCGACTCGCGTTACCTAAAGATAGACAGGATGGCGGTCGTGTCACGTGCTCGTCTCGGCGTCCGTCGTCACTACCGCGATTACGTCCGCCTCGACTCGCGTAACCCTAAAATAGACAGGGTCACGGTGGTGTCACATTCTCGTCTTGGCGTCCCTCGTCGCTACCGCGACGACGTCCGCCTCGACTCGCATTACCCTAAGATAGATAGGGTGGCGGTGGTGTCACGCGCTCGTCTCAAGGTCCGTCCTCGCTACCTCCACGATGACCGTCTCGACTCGAGTTACCCTTAGATAGACAGGGTGGCGGTTGTGTCACATGCTTGTCTCGGCATCCGTCGTCGCTACCTCGATGACGTACGCCTCGACTAGCATAACCCTAAGATAGACAGGGTAGCATTGGTGTCATGTGCTCGTCTTGACGTCCGTCGTCGGTACCGCCGCGACGTGCGCGTTGACTCGCATTTCCCTAAGATAGACAGGGTGGCGGTGTTGTAGCGTGCTCGTCTCGGCGTCCATCGTCGCTACCGCGACAACGTTCGCCTCGACTCGTGTTACCCTAAGATAGACAGGGTGGCATTGGTGTCACGTGCTCGTCTCGGCGTCCATCGTCGCTACCGCGATGACGTCCGCCTAGACTCGCGTAACCCTTAGATAGACAGGGTGGCGGTGGTGCCACATGCTCGTCTCGGCGTCCGTCGTCGCTACCGCGACGACATCCGCCTCGACTCGCGTAACCCTAAGAGAGAAAAGGTGGTCGTTGTGTCACGTGCTCGTCTCGGCATCCATCGTCGCTACAACGACTACGTCCGCCTCGACTCATGTATCCCTAAGATAGACAGGTTAGCGGTGGTGTCACGTGCTCATCTTGATGTCCGTCGTCACTACCGCGATGACGTCCACCTCGACTCGCCATACCCAAAGATAGAAAGGGTCGCGGTCGTGTCACATGCTCGTCTCAGCGATGACGTCCGCCTCGACTCGCGTAACCCTATGATAGACAGGGTGGCGGTGGTGTCACGTGCTCGTCTCGGCGTCTGTCGTCGCTACCGCAACGACGACCGGCCGCCTCGACTCACGTTACCCTAAGATAGACAGGGTGGCGGTGGTGCCATGTGCTCGTGTCGGCGTCCGTCGTCGCTACCGCGACAATTTCCGCCTCGACTCGTGTTATCCTAAAATAGACAGGGTGGCATTGGTGTCATGTGCTTGTCACGGCGTCCGTCGTGGCTACCGCGACGACTTCCACCTTGACTCGCGTGACCGTAAGATAGACAAGGTGAAAGTGCAACTATTCCCCGGGTGGTTTTGTTAATTACTAACAACATATAGCTCATTGAACTAATATACTTTCAAGGTAAATATTTCAGGAAGTTCAATGATTGGCATGGCATGGATTAGAGATGTGGACCCCTCAAAACGCTAATGACAAAGATTGGCAAAAGCTCAAGACTCTACATTTTCATTTTAGTGATCCAAGATCACATTGAGTCCATAGGAAAAGCCTGTACTACTAAAAGAGGATGAGGTGTTCCTTAATGGTCTACTTGCTCAAAATGCTTAGTGATATTTCTCCAAATCCCGCAACTACTTTCTCATTTCCACATTTGTCCCAAACCTAAAAGTCAAACTCGGCCCCACCGATTTGATCTATCTGGCGCCACCGGGTTCACTTGACATAGCCACTGCCACAAACCCTAATAATTTCGGTCTCACCAATAGGGATTTCGGTCTCACCGAGATGGGATTGCAAACTCTCTGTTTCCTCTTCATAATGTTTCGGTCTAACCGAGATGAGCGAATCGGTCCCACCGAGTTGACAATGCAAACTCTCAATTTACTTTTTGTAACATTTTGGCCTCACCGAAATGAGCGATTGCTACCTCTTGAGCTTGTGTTGTATTCCCTCGAAGAGGAAAGGGAGATGCAGCATAGTAGCGTAAGTATTTCCCTCAGTTTATGAGAACCAAGGTATCAATCCAGTAGGAGACCGCGCGTGAGTCCCTCGCACCTGCACAAACAAATAAGAACTTCGCAGCCAACGCGATAAGGGGTTGTCAATCCCTTTACGGTCACTTACGAGAGTGAGATCTGATAGAGATGATAGTTGATATTTTTGGTATTTTTAGTTTAATAAAACAGCAAATAAAAGCGGTAAAAGTAAAGTAGATGTAGATTGATATGTTGAGAATAGACCCGGGGGCCATATTTTTCTCTAGTGGCTTCTCTCATGATAGCGATATTCTACGGCGGGTAAACAAATTATTCTCGAGCAATTGATAGAAAAGCGAATAATTATGAGACTATCTAGGCATGATCATTGTATATAGGCATCACGTCTGAGACAAGTAGATCGACTCCTGCCTGCATCTACTACTATTACTCCACACATCGACCGCTATCCAGCATGCATCTAGTGTATTGAGTTCATAAGAACAGAGTAACGCCTTAAGCAAGATGACATGATGTAGAGGGATAAACTCAAGCAATATGATGTAAACCCCATCTTTTTATCCTCGATGGCAACAATACAATACGTGCCTTGCTGCCCCTACTGGCCTTCTGAAGAAAACGAACACTTCAGAGCTATTTGGTTTGGATGATGATGAGTCGGAGGTAGACCTTGACTCTCTTGGCTCCTTTTTATTCATCTTATGACATGGATCATTATCAGGACACTGTGGAGGCCAGTCATGCAGATTGTGAAGAGGTAATTGTCCTTTCCTCCGGCTCAGAACCTTTGCCAGGACATAAAAATCGTCAAGTGTGCTGGAAAGTAAGGTTTTCTCACCCTTTAGCTTACTTGGATCCCAACTTTATTTTGAAGAAGCAGCAGCATGAAGCTCGTCGTACAACCCAGAACAGTGGCGGTGGGATTCTCTCCTTCGGCCTGCTCAATACACCGATTCGCCGCAAGCGCCAAGCAGAGGTTTCACAAATTTCCGACTTAGCATTTCCAAAGGTGGGTCTTATTCGACAACCTCTTAACCCTTTTGATCCAAACTATCATGGAACTTCTCACTCTTCATCTGGTGATTCCACTGGGAGTCAGGTTCCTTTGTTTAAAACTGTTCCTGGGTGAGAACACTTAAGCATGCTTAATTTAATACCTTACTCAACTGGTATACTAATATCATCATGTGTTTTACTTTCACAGCTATGGCCAAACCCAGCAAGAAGCTGTCAGGACCGGTCCTTCAGTAAAATAATTACCGGAAGACCGATCTTTTGTTTAGGCCAGCGAGGAAGAATATTTCTTACTGGCAGACAATTCCTTGATACAAAATTCCAGTACACTGAATATTATACAAGGTTGAGCTGGGGTTGCTCAACAATTTTATTACAAGCGCGCCAATATAGTACATAAAGGCGGATATGACACAAAGGCAGGGTGGCATACTACTAACTCATAATAAAAGATGGTGGTTATGTCACAATGAAGTGGGTGACGTGACTCCATTATAATACAATTCATCGAGTGTCGGAGTGAGACCCGATGAATTTATTTGGTGGTAGGCGGAAGCGGTTATAAGACAGTGATCAACTCCAGGATCGCAAGAGACTGACTGGGACTCCACTAGACATCGGACTTGCTATCGAACTCTTCATCCATGAGATCGCCTTCGTCCACATCTGGCCAAATCAACAAGCCAGGTGAGTACTTTGAATGTACTCGCAAGACAGTTCGGACTTAAGATATAATAAATGCCAACATGATGCATGTGAGTATTCCAACAAAAATGCGACCGGATAAAAATATTAGTGTGTTGTATGCAACAATAGAAGTCGGGCGGTAATCCTCTCGAAATCCATAAGATAGATGGAAGGAGACCAAACGAGTGTCTGAGTGACGCCTCGTGAGAAAATAATAAATGATAGCAGGCCACAGTCGGGCGTTTGAGCGACACCACATAAAGGGCTTATAGCAAAAAAAAATAACAAGAATGCCTCAGTCGGACGTCTGAGCGACATCGCATAAAGGGCTTATAAATAAAAAGAATGCCATAGTCGGACGTCTGAGCGACATCACATAAAGGGCTTATAACTAAAAAGAATGCCACAGTCGGACATCTGAGCGACATGACATAAAGGGCTTATAAATAAAAAGAATGCCACAGTCGGACGTCTGAGCGACATCGCACAAAGGGCTTATAAATAAAAAGAATGCCACAGTCGGACGTCTGAGCGACATCGCATAAAGGGCTTATAAATAAAAAGAATGCCACAGTCGGACGTCTGAGCGACATCGCATAAAGGGCTTAAAAGAATGCCGCAGTCGGACGTTTGTGCGACATCTCATAAAGGGCTTATAAATAATCAATGATGAACGGTGAAATACTTCAGGAAATAAATCAGTACAGAGGTAATGAGTTCATCTACCAAATGAACTTGACATGAATCACTACTCTCGTTACTATCAAGAATTTACCAAGGACGGTCACCGGGTTGACACAAAGGTTGACCCTAGGCCATAAACATGGCTACTTGAAGGATTTAACTCTGCAGAGCTCGTACTATTAACTCATAGCCAACGAATTCTACTAGCCACGGGGACTAGTTCCGTCTACTGTGTTTTAGTAGAAACCCAACTAACCAGTACACACCCATTTCACATCCTGTTTTCCAGAATCACCCATGACAACGTTTACGAAAAACTTTAAGACGGGGAGGCTATAACCTCGAATAGCATGGGATCAAATTTATATATGCGCGCTCTAAGGGGTGCCCCCCTCTCGGTCCCAACAGGAAACACCCATGCCCCCTGACCGGATGACGGGCTTTAATCCAGGGCCATGGAACCCTCATCCCGGCCCCTCTACTTGGTGTGTAATCGGGAAGTGGTTTACAACTGACTAGACCGCAATCTTAACAGACGGCCTATGATAGTACCAAAAAGGAGATGAACGGAATCACGGCATGATCTCCGTTGATACTAAGTTAACCAACTACTGGCATGCTCCAACAATACCAGCATACCACCCATCATGTCACTACATGATCGAGGTGGTTCAAACATTATCATTCGGGGCTCACCCGAAGCTTGCTTGCATGAAATATAACCATACACCAATGCTTATATGACCATGCTTATGAGAAGAACTACTCGAGCAAACATGCAACACACTCATCATACCAAAGGTTCAAACATGCTTGCCTGGTTCTGAGAAGTCGGAGTCTAACTCGGTGTGGTTCGCGGCTCCGTCACGTCCTTGGTATCTACGTATTCAAACAACCGGATACTAACATAAATACCGCGCGTGCAAATAAAGTTGCTCCAAAAAAATTCACATAAATATGACAAAAAACTAGACAGAAAACTAAAGAGGACAGAAAAAGAATCAACTCAAAATCATCTTTAGTTAAAAAGATATTAGAGTTTCTGTCCAGGGACTCATCTGTAATGAAACAGAAAAATTCCAGGGGCTAGAATAGAAAATAAAAAAGCGAACCGGTACGCAGTACGCCAACCGAAGAAGGAAACGTACTTCACCCGAAGGCGCTTTCCAGAAAAACGGTTCGGGGAGGGATGAGAGACTGACGAGGGGTCCCACTCGTCGGGTTTGAACTCTGAGACAGAGTCGCGCCGGCGCCAGATGTTGTGGTGGTCGCCGGCGCCGATCCACGGCGAGCTAGGGGGAGAAAAGGGTACGTACAGCTTCCTGGTGTTCTTCCGCGTCGATTGGTGGTGGAGTTGACCATCGATGAGCCCCACGTCGACGGCGACCCTGTCTCCGGCGAACGGCGGCTCGGGTGGTCGTGGGCCTCGTCGGAGAGGATCTCTGGGGTCAAATTGGAGTGGGGGTTAGGTTTAGGTAGGTGCCAGGGTGCTACGCTCGAGTCCACGGCGGCGGAGGAGCTCTCACCGGAGAGAACGCTGCTAGAGCCCGAGGCGGACGGAGTTGGCTGGAGTTAGAGAAGAAGGGCCCCTCGAGGCTCTTCCAGAGGCTAGGCACGGTCTAGGGAGATGGTGGAGGTGTGCGGGCTCGAGAACGAGCTCGGGGGTGCTTTATATAGCCGGCCCGAGGCGGTTGTCGTGAACGGGATAAGTCCGGCGAGCGATTACGGTGATGCAGTGGCTGGACAGCGGGTTTAGTGGCTTGAGCATCGACTAGGAGGTGCACTGCTTTCATTCCCGTGCCTAACTCAGCAGGGGAGAGATGATTACGGGCTGTCCTCGACGGAACGGCCGTGTGGCACGTTGGCGGCAGAAAACGCGCTCTGCGCGCGCCAGGCCACGGCGATGGTGCTGCAGGCCTGCGCTGGCAGTGGAGATGGCCACACGGAGCGCTGGGGTGACTTGGGCGGCGCCAAACGGCGTTGAGCCGCGGGGTGACTTCTGCCAGCTGCCACGGGCGGTTCTGTTGCCGTGGAAGTCGCCGGCAAGGTCGGGCCAGAGTGCCACCGACGCCCAGAAGCAGCCAAGCGAGCGTGCGGCGCGTTGGATAAGCAGGAGGTGCAATGTGCGTCGATCCAAGGCAGGTACTGGCGAGATTGTCGCTGCGGTTCTGATGAACTGACGAACTGTCGAACTGCACTATCGACAGTTTCAGTTAGCAGTTTCTGAACCTGACAACACAGTGCATGCTATGTGTTCGATGAAATGATTATGGCATGTGTGGAATGTTTCTGGGGCTGATATTTGGTGGAGTGGCCTCTTGATGCATCTAGAGGCTGCCTGATTTTTCACAGAATTTTTAGAAGAAGATAAATATGAATTTCACCAAAATTTGCAAATCTGGTCCAAACTTGCAGCAGGTGAAATTTGAAAATTTTGAACTGTGGACCAGTGAAACAAGATGGATCTAGGTTGTGGGTACTAAGGACTATCTAGGAAAGTTAGTTTGGAATCAAATAACAAGATAGATATGGTGGTTCCTTTGTAAATCACCAAGGTCCACTATAAAAGACAGAAATAGTTTTTGGAGTAAAATAAATAGAGGAAAAAATCCAATAAGGTCAAAACTTACTGGAATTTATGAGAGACTTGTCCTAAGGTGTGAAGAGGGTCTTGGAGAGAAATATTTTTGTTGGGGTCATGGCAAGATGAAGGTTGGAGGGGAAGATAAGTCCAAGGTCAAATCTGAGAGGTATAAATCAAGAAGGGGAGAATTCAAACAACCTCTTTTGAAACTGAACTTGTGCTTGAGCCAACACAAGAGAAAACCTTCAAGACCAAAAACCAAGCTTGAGAAAACACATAAACTTTGGCCAGAAGAGATTTTAGAAGGGTCTTAAGAAAAGATCAAACAACCCCCTTCCAAAAGGCCAAAAGTTTGGAAGAAAAACCAAACTCAAAAATTTGGGGTGTTACAACACCTACCCCCTAGGAAAAATCTCGTCCCCGAGATTTCAGCTGATCCTCAAATAGGTGTGGGTATTCTGTCCGAAAGAAATTCTTCCCTTTCCCATGTTGCCTCATCCTCTGTGTGATTACTCCACTGAACCTAGAGAAATTTATTAGTCTTCTGACGGGTTCTCCTTTCAGACTCCTCCAAAAAATTTACTGGGTGTTCCCGGTAAGTGAGATCTGGTTGCACGTCAAGGTTCTCATGTGACACATGCTTCTCTGGGTTGCTTACACACTTCCGTAGTTGCGAGACGTGGAACACGTCATGGACGTCTGACAGTTCCTTGGGAAGGTCCATCTGGTAAGCTACTGTGCCTCTCCATGCAATTATACAAAAGGGTCCGATGAATCGGGGTGCTAGTTTCCCTTTGACTTTGATCGTTGCAGTCCTCTCATAGGTGATACACGTAAGTACACGTCTTCACCGGGCTCAAAACTTATTTCCCGATGCTTTTGATCGTAGTAGCTCTTCTTTCGGCTTTGGGCTGTTTTGAGTCGATCCCGTATTATTTTTACCCTCTCCTCAGCTTCCTTTAGCATATCTGGGCCGAATATACGACTGTCCCCCTGTTTCCGACCAGTTTAATGGAGTACGACACCTTCGTCCGTACAAGGCTTCGAACGGTGCCATCTGCAGGCTGGCTTGGTAACTATTGTTGTATGCAAACTCGGCATATGGTAAGCTTGCATCCCAACTGGTCTCATATGTGAGGACACATGCCCTTAGCATGTCTTCAAGTATTTGATTTACTCGTTCCGTTTGTCCTCCGGTCTGGGGGTGATAAGCTGTACTGAACGTTAGTTGCGTTCCGAGGGCTTGTTGCAACTGGTCCCAAAATTTGGAGACGAACTGAGTGCCTTTGTCGGATATTATAGTCTTTGGGACCCCATGTAGGCATACTATACGGGCGAGGTAAAGCTTGGCTAGCTTTTGGGTGGTGTGGGTTGTCTTGACTGGTATGAAGTGTGCTACCTTGGTCAGTCTATCTGTGATGACCCATATGGCATCATTACCGTGTTGTGACCGTGGTAGTCCAACAATAAAATCCATTCCAATATCATCCCATTTCCACTCTGGTATCTTGTTTGTCTGTAATAGCCCTGCGGGTTTTTGGTGCTCGGCTTTAATGCGTTGACATGAATCGCAGCATGCAATAAATGTGGCTATATCCCTCTTCATGCCTTGCCACCAAAATCTTTCCTGAAGGTCCTTGTACATTTTCGGCCCTCCAGGGTGGATTGAGTATGGAGCGGTGTGGCTTTCTACTAGAATTTGCTGTTTAAGGTCGTTGTTATTTGGCACGCAAAGTCTGTCTCCGAACCATAATATTCCTTCACTGTCTATGGTGAATTCTGAGGCCTTGCCCTGACTTACTTTTCTTTTTATCCCTTCAATGCTGGGGTGTCCATGCTGAGCCTTCTTTATTTGTTCTATTAGCGTAGGATGTATTTCCAAATTTCACACTTCGCCTTCAGTGACCATCATTAGGTTGAGCTTGGCGAATTCTCGCTGAAATTCGGATCTCAGGTTCTGTAGGCTGCCGTTGTTCGGGCTGGGGTTACGGCTGAGAGCATCAGCTACTACGTTTGCCTTCCCTGGGTGGTAGTGTATACCAACGTCATAATCTTTTACCAGTTCCAGCCAGTGTCGTTGTCGCAAATTGAGTTTTGGTTGCGTGAAAATATATCTGAGGCTCTTATGGTCCGTATATATTTCACAACGATTCCCGAGCAAAAAGTGCCTCTACTCCTTGAGTGCATGGATGACTGCTGCCAACTCCAAATCGTGAGTAGGATAATTTTCTTCATGTTTTCGCAGTTGCCGGGAAGCGTAGGCGACTACTTTGCCTTCTTGCATTAGTACGCATCCGAGGCCTTTTCGGGATGCATCGCAATATACTTCAATACTCTTGTGTATGTCTAGTACAATCAATATTGGGGTTGTTGTTAACTTTTTTTTGAGTTCTTGAAAGCTTTTCTCACATGCTTCGGTCCATACGAACTTCTTATCCTTCTTGAGTAACTGTGTCATTGGTTTGGCTATGGTGGAAAATCCTTCAATAAACCTTTCGTAATACCCAGCCATACCGAGGAAACTTCGTATGTCCGTCACACTGGCCGATGACTTCCAGCCAAGTACGGCCTTAACTTCATCCAGGTCCACAGCAATTCCTACTTATGTTAATACGTGTCCTAGGAAACCCACTTGCCTCAACCAAAATTCACATTTGCTGAATTTGGCGTAAAGTTGGTGTTTCCTTAATTCTCCCAGTACAATACGGAGGTGTTCAGCATGTTTTTCCGGTGTCTTGGAATATACCAAGATATCATCAATAAATACCACCACAAATTTGTCCATAAATTTCATAAATACTTTGTTCATGAGGTGGACGAAATATGCGGGGGCGTTGGTCAGTCCAAACGGCATTACTGTAAATTCATAAAGTCCGTATCTGGAGGTGAATGATGTTTTTGAGATATCTTCTGTTCGTACTTTCAATTGATGATAACCTGACCTTAAGTCAACTTTTGAGAAAACCTTGGCTTGCCCGAGCTGGTCAAATAAATCATTTATCCGTGGCATCGGATATTTGTTCTTGATTGTGACCATGTTGAGCGCTCGGTAGTCTATACATAATCTCATAGTCCCATCCTTCTTTCTGGCAAATAATACCGGCGAACCCCAAGGTGAGGAGCTGGCCCGTATAAATCCTTTGTCCAGCAATTCCTTGATTTGTTTCTTTAATTCAACCAACTCGGATGGTGCCATTCTGTACGGTTTCTTGTATATGGGGGTGGTTCCAGGCTCTAGCTCAATGATGAATTCTATCTCTCTATCTGGTGGCATGCCCGGTAGTTCTTCGAGAAATACGTCCGGAAATTCACATACAACTGGAACCTTGCTTAACTCAGAAGTGTCTACGTTGTTTAATTTTGGTTGCCGCGATACTTGCCTTTCTTGAGCTGCGACTCTTATTGTCTTTCCGTGATGATGAGTAAGAATCACTGTCCTGTTGAAGCAATCGATAAATCCTTTATTGGTGGTTAGCCAATCCATACCCAGGATAACATCCAGTCCCTTGTTTTCCAACACGATGAGGTTTGCGTGAAATTTTAATCCTTCAATTTCAATGGTCAAACCTTGGCAGTAATTCCGAGTGATCTGCTTACTTCCAGGGGACTTGATGGTCATTGATTTTCCCAAGGGAAGTATTGAAAAACCATGTTGCAAAGCAAAACTCTTCGAAATGAACGAATGAGAAGCTCCAAAATCAAACAAAACCGTGGCAGGTATTGTGTTGACAGGGAACGTACCGAGTATGATATCCGGGGTATCCTGTGCTTGCTCCTTGGTCACATGGTTCAGGTGGCCTTTCCTGTGATTGTTATTGGGGTTGAAGTTGTTACGCTTGGGCGCGGAATTGTTTTTGTTGCTGTTTGGCTTCGGTGCTGAGTTTCTTAGCATAGTGTCCCTCTTCTCCACATGCGTAGCAGGTAACACCCGAGCGATAGGTGAAATCCTTGTCTCTTGCATGAAAATTCTTGTTTGGACGTGTGTCATTTGTCGTGGGTTTGTTCGCCCCATTTCTCTGGAAGCTCATTATTTTCTTGTTGTTGCGAGGGTGGTTGGTCTGATCCCTTTTTCTCTTGCGAATGTCTTCCAGACTGCGACGTTCATTTTCGAATGTAATGGCTTTGTCCACCAGTGTCTTGAAATCTGGAAAAGTGTGTACAACTAACTGGCATTTTAGTGCTGGTGCTAGTCTGTCCAGGAATTTTTCCATCTTCTTATTTTTAGTCATTCGTTCTTCGTTGGCATAACGGGATAATTGCGTAAACTGACTATTGTACTCAGGTACTGTCATGCCTCTTTGCTTGAGGTCATCAAATTCTCTTTTCTTGATCTTCATAATGCTCTTTGGGATGTGTGCCCCACGGAAGCCTTCCTTGAAATCTTCCCAGGTGATATTATTTATGTCGGGATGCATAAGCAAAAAAAATTCCCACCATGACGCGACTGCTCCAGTAAGGTAATGTGGTGCGTACAGCACCTTTTCACGGTCTGAACATTGTGCCACAATTAATTTCCTTTCAATATCTCGAAGCCAATCATCGGCCTCAAGAGGTTTGTCTGTGTGCGAAAATGTTGTTGGACGTGTCTTCTGAAATTCAGATAGTTTTGAGTGCTGCTGGTATGGCTCACGGTGATTTCCCATGTTAATGACATGGTTCATCATTTCTTGGTGTTGTTGCTGACTTTGCTCGTAAAGACGGCACACTTGAGAAAATGTTGTTTCGCTGCCCTGCTGACTTGACTGTCCCTGTGTGAAATTGTTGTCTGTTTGTGTGCCATAATTTTCCTCCAGCGTACTTGGCATGGAACGCATCCAGGGACGAGTCATTTCTTACTCTGGGGTATTATTGCAGAAATCATGAGAAGAAGCGAGCAGCAAAACAAACCAAGATTTTGTAACAGCGACAAAACACGAGCTCCAAAGAGATTTCTGAAATAAACTGCTTGATTGCGCACGGAGAAGGACCGCCTAGTACATATTTTACACGCGGGTACTAATTATACATACGTCACTCGGGGTGTGCGTACACATTCCTGACATGTTATTAAAGCTAGTGCACTCCTCCAAGATCCTACATGATGCGCAAACAGACTACTCCCATCAACCTATTTTAGATATCACACACATATTACAAGCGAGCACAGTGCGTCGCGGAATAACGCACTAGTCGGAGATGTTGAAGATTTCCTCGGCCTGCCGAGGGTAAGGCCCAGTGGTGCTGGAGACTCAACTTCCTCCTCACTAATAGGCTCCAGGCGCGGAGTATGGGTACGAGGTGTTGAAGCAGGTGCAGCAGGCGGTGCAGCTCTGACCGGGGTAGGAGCAATGACCTGGTCAAACTCCTCAGTGGTAGGCAGACGGCGAGCGGTGGCTAAGATGGAAGGTGCGTAGGATGCGGCGGGCGAGACAAATGTCATTGGTGGCGCAGTATGGAGTAGCTCCCTCCTGTTGGCGGAGCCACTCTGGACCAATTCCATACGGGTAGCCACCAAGTCGTCCACAAGATTATCAAAGGCTGCCTCAAGTGCCTTGAGGTACTCAACCATTGATTCAATGGCTTCATCACGTTCCCCATTTGCGCAAGCAAATGCATAGTGGCAAGTGTAGGGCACGTGGCATGGGAGGTAACGCTAGCGACGAGTCTTCATTGAAGGAAGGATGTCCCGGGGACGAGCTATCGCCTCACGGGCAGCCATATGCATGGCATGCCTCTCCGTAGGCATGGCCCTGCCCACAAATCGGAGGCGGCGTGCTTCAGAACGCCCTTCCTTGAAGTGCACCATGGCCTGGTGCATTGACACGCTGTCGTTGAACTTGTGACGGTAGAGTGTAAACTCTAGACGGGTTGATGGCCCAATCGCGACTTTGGTGATGGCGAAGAGGAGCTTGACAAACCCCTCAGGAATCTTGGCGAACACATGTGCATCACAGTGGTTGCTGGCCATCTACAAAAGTAGACAAAAATTCCGAATAGTCAAGTCATAAATTTATGATGACCAACAGAAAATTGCTACAGATGTAAAAATGTTGAATAGCAATTTTTCGCTAATAACCGATTAGCGAGCGCACCTAGTGGCTTCCTACAATCAGCCTGGCTCTGATACCAAGGTTGTCAGGACCGGTCCTTCAGTAAAATAATTACCAGAAGACCGATCTTTTGTTTAGGCCAGCGAGGAAGAATATTATACAAGGTTGAGCTGGGGTTGCTCAACAATTTTATTACAAGCGCGCCAATATAGTACATAAAGGCGGATATGACACAAAGGCAGGGTGGCTTACTACTAACTCGTAATAAAAGGTGGTGGTTATGTCACAATGAAGTGGGTGACGTGACTCCATTATAATACAGTTCATCGAGTGTCGGAGTGAGACCCGATGAATTTATTTGGTGGTAGGCGGAAGCGGTTATTAAACAGTGATCAATTCCAGGATCGCAAGAGACTGACTGGGACTCCACTAGATGTCGGACTCGCTATCGAACTCTTCATCCATGAGATACCCTTCGTCCACTTCTGGCCAAATCAACAAGCCAGGTGAGTACTTTGAATGTACTCGCAAGACAGTTCGAACTTAAGATATAATAAATGCCATCATGATGCTTGTGAGTATTCCAACAAAAATGCGACCGGATAAAAATATTAGTGTGCTGTATGCAACAATAGAAGTCGGGCGGTAATCCTCCCGAAATCCATAAGATAGATGGAAGGAGACCAAACGAGTGTCTGAGTGACGCCTCGTGAGAAAATAATAAATGATAGCAGGCCACAGTCGGGCGTCTGAGCGACACCACATAAAGGGCTTATAGAAAAAATAAATAAATAACAAGAATGCCTCAGTCAGACGTCTGAGCGACATCGCATAAAGGGCTTATAAATAAAAAGAATGCCACAGTCGGACGTCTAAGGGACATCACATAAAGGTCTTATAAATAAAAAGAATGCCATAGTCGGACGTCTGAGCGACATCACATAAAGGGCTTATAAATAAAAAGAATGCCACAGTCGGACGTCTGAGCGATATCGCATAAAGGGCTTATAAATAAAAAGAGTGGATCTAGCTTTCCCCCATCTTTTCCCCAAATTTACCAACAAATTAGGCCAATTTTGACGTATTTGGCCACCATTTCCACGAACTCTAGCAGTTTTGCCCAAGCCCGAAATCGCACGGGCTCCCAACGTCCGCCAGCCTACCGGACGTCCGACATTTTCTGACGGAACTGATTTTTTCAGTTTTTGACCCAGCTTCCGCACACGCATACCCATACCCACATCCACATATACCATATTACTCCACCGATACACATACCCATACGACACTACTTACATTTGGAATACCGCAAACCAAAAACACTTTCCGCAACCACCATCGCTTACCCCCCATCACAACGATTTTGCCTCATTTTGTCTTGGACCATTTGAGTTGTGGCTTATCCATTTCCTTGTGTGTTTCGGCTAGCTTAGAACGGAACGACATCGACAAGACCACCTCTCAACCTTGACAAGGACGGTAACATCGACGACACCTTGTATATATCCTACCTCGCATTTACATTGGTAACCCCTCATCGACCATTTTGCATAGCTTTCCCTTCGAGACTAGCCATTCGAGTATTGCCAGGCAATGATATTTATGCACATTAGTGATTATTGAGATACACCTTCCATTGCAAATACATCATATCATACTAGAAGTCATCGTGGTATATTATCATCATCTCCTATGTCACAAGGTTGCCATAGCATATACACAATTACTATCTTTGTTCGAAAAGCATCTCATAAGTGTCCTAGCAAAAGAGATCAAAGACAAAGAGCCAACCAAGATTTTAAACAAAAGAGAAAGATAAGCAAAGAGCCTTTAAGCAAGAACCATAGGAACATTAAGACTATCATACTTGATCATCTTGGATCATCTCATTGAAACAAAAAGCATATAGCATACTTGGGATAGAAGTCTTTGCATTTTTGCCTAGTAGGTCGTGCACAAGTATCGTATCCGCCTATTGTGCAATCGTGCTAGCATCTCTCTAGTGGTGTGCAACAAGAGCATTTTCCGCGGATTCCACACTTAGCGCTCAACCTTGGTTTGCACATCCCCATTTATCTTTTTGCGTGTGTGTTTCCGTGTACCTATATAGCTATTGGTCTTCTTGTTGCATTGGCAAATTGCGAATCATTTTCAACATCATTAAGTCTTATTGACGATTGCACAATTTGGTCCACAAGCCTAACCAAGCTGCACCAAAAGCTTTTGTTGTGTAGGTGTGAGAGACCGATGAGATACGGTACTAATTGTGCTATTTCTTTGCAACAACGTTGAGTGATCTTTGATCCATTCTCAATTTTGTTCAAGGTACATTTGGTATTGTCTTTTCCTTCTTCCACTCACATTCTTGCTTGCGATGATGGATAGGCCAAGTACATCTACGAACCCGATCTTTGATGATCCTCAAGAATCGAACAAGTACGTCACCAAACTACACCTATTTGGTGTTCAACGAGCTCTACATCAAGAGAATGAAGCTATGCAAGAGCACATTGAGCAAGTTGCCGCCGACTTGCGACATTCCGAAGATCGCACAAGAGAGCAATTCGACACCATCAACGCCAACATGTCTACTCAATTCGATGAGCTACAAACATTGATAATCAATCGACGCTCTTCATCTACGTCATCTCAAAGACGAAGCTGCTCAAGTCACCATCCCGACTACACTTCTGGCTCAAGTACACCTACATCGAACACTCTTCGCCAAGCCACGCGTCAAGCCTGACATGACAACCGGAACCCACTTCATGACAAGAGTTAACAAGAACTATTTGAAGAGCAAGAACATCGACAAAGTCAAAACCAAGCTACACTTGAGCAAGCACAAGAAAGGAAATGACTATGCCAACAAGAAGAATAGAAAGCGCGCCAACGCCAACAAGAGCATGATGCCGAGACACAACGTCAAGTACAACAACGGCGCGAAGAATAAGCTCTTGAAACGCAACATGCACTACGTGGCTCACATCGCAATGTTGTAACACGCAATCGACAGAATCGTCAAGAGGAAGAAGCACTTCGAGATGAAGTTCAAGAAAGGTGCTTTCAAGAGAGAATGCAACATCAAGCTCCTCCTCAAGCGAGACAAGAGCAACAAGCTCAAAAGAAACACAAGTTCAGCAAGAGCAACATAATGATGAACATAAACCATGCCAAGAGCACAATGAGGTTGACAATCCTCAACGTCAAGAACGCCCTCCCAATAGGCAAGCAAACAACAAAGAAAGGCAAGCTCAAGTTCATAATGCGAAAGTTCTCTGGAAGCCTTGATCCCGAAGACTATCTCTCATGGGCATTGAAGTTGACAAGAACTTTCGACTCCACAACTTTGATGAAGAAAAGAAGATCGCAATGGCATCCCTTGAGTTCCAGGACTATGTTCTTATTTGGTGGGAGCAAGTCATCGAGCGAAGAGAAGCAAAAGGTGAGCCACCCATCACTACTTGGAATCAAATGAAGGATGTCATGAGAGGGCGTTTTGTGCCAATGCACTACAACCGCGACTTGTTCAAAAAGTTGCAACTCCTCAAGCAAGGAACCAAGTCTGTTGAAGAGTATTACAAGGAAATGGAGATTCCCATGATACGATCCAAGATCATGGAAGATGAAGAGAAAACTATGGAAGTACATTAGGCAAAGAGAATGTTGTGGTGGATGCGCTTTCCCACAAATGCATGCTTGTTACCCAACTTGAATTGAATGTTATTGGCTTTGAGCACATAAAAGATTTGTATGAGCATGATCATGATCATTTCTTTGCAAATTGTTAGGCTAAGATTGTGAGGCATACTTCTTGGGAATGATGTTACATCAAGGATGGTTATCTTATGAGAGCTAAGAAACTTTGCATTCCCGAGTCTACTCTTCATTTGCTCCTTTTGCAAGAATCGCATGGAGGAGGACTTATGGGACATTTCGGAGGCGACAAGACATTTGTGACGCTCTCCAAAAACTATTATTGGCCCAAGATGTTCTGTGACGTCTCACGCTTCACCATCCAGTGCTCTACATGCCGCAAAGCTAAGTCTAAAGCTCAATCCCACGGTCTTTACATGCCACTTCCTATTCCACATCAACCTTGGGAAGACATTAGCATGTACTTTGTACTTGGTTTACCTAGGACTCAAAATGGCATGGATTCTATTTTTGTTGTTGTGGATAGATTTTCCAAAATGGCTCGGTTCATTCCAGGCAACAAGATAGACGATGCTTCACATGTTGCAAATCTCTTTTGTAGGGAAATTTTACGCCTACATGGAGTGCCCAAGACGATCATCTAGGATTGTGACGTCAAGTTCCTAAGCTACTTTTGGAAGACGCTTTGCGCCAAGCTCGGAATCAAGCTACTATTCTCTTCGGCATACCACCCACAAACCGACGGCCAAACAGAGGTGACGAACCGCACACTTTCGATGCTTCTTCGCGTGTTGATCAAGAAGGACATCAAGTAATGGGAGCAATGCTTACCCATCGCCGAGTACGCCTACAACCACGCAAGACGCTCAACAACCGGCAAGTCCCCCTTCTAGGTCGTCTACGGCTTCAACCCGTTGTCTCCATTGGACATTCTTCCTCTACCTCTCCAAGAGCGCACCAACACGGACGCAAGTGCACGAGCAAGTTATCTCAAGAAGATGCATGAAGATACAAGAGCAACGATCGAGCGTCAAGAACATCACCCCGCCACCAAGCTCAACGTCAACGAGACACCAATGGTGTCCCAACCGGGAGATCTCGTATGGCTTCATCTTCGCAAGGATAACTTACCCAACGAGAAAAGTCCAAACTCCTACCTCAAGCCGACGGACTCTTCAAGGTGCTAGCACGCTACAATGTCAATGCTTACAAGATTGACATCCCACGCGACAAGTACAAAATAAGCGACATCTTGCACGTCAAATACTTGGCCATCTACCATGGTGATGAAGCTTTTGATCCGAGGTCTGATCTCTCCCAAGGGTGGGAGATGATGCAAAGCATCCCACGAGCATCCCCATGGACGTATCGACATCTCCTACAACACCACTTGGACCAATGAAAAGAGCTCGAGCAAGGGCTATCAAAGATAAGGTGAACTCACTCCTCTCCGAACTACCACTTTCTTCACATGAGGCATGGCTACTACCTAAGGCAGAGATCCTATGCATGATCAGGTATCAAGAGAACGAACGTGAAGGTGCTACGCCAAATGATCAAGCCAGCGAGGACAAGTGTGAGGGACAAGAGATAGAGCTTCCAGAGAAGTCCCGGCCACCGGACAACTGTCCGGGACCGGACGTCCGGCGCCTGAAGGGTGCCCTAGCCAGAAGAGGCCAGGATAGAACATGCTGCACTGGACGGACGACCGTCTTGCACCGGACGTCCGATGACTCCCAGGCTTCGGACATCCGAGACCCACCGGACGACCGGCTACCATCGGACGTCCAACGTTTCGCAACAGAATGAAATTAGCGGAAGTCTGAAGACTTTCGGATGTCCGGTCCCTCACGGGCGACCGGACGCCTAGAGATTTGCTCATCTAGTGGTTCTACTCCATTGAGAGACAGCTGCCCCTCTTCAGAGAAGATCCACACCGGATTCAAGACCTCCTTACGGAGAAGACCCTCGCGGGATCAATACCTCCTCACGGAGAAGACTATCTTATGTATCGTCTGTTATTGTATTTGGATCATCGTAATACTCATGTTGTGCGTCGTTCTAGCATATGTGTGATTGTTCTTGTCGTTCTTGAGTGTTTCCTCTTTGTGATTTATCCCCGTGTTCATCGTGTTCTTCGTGGGATCCCTCCTTTTCGTGAAATATCGGCCCCCTAGGGTTCCTCCCTACACCACTTTTGCTCTCCCTCGTATCGATCAAACCATTGATGCTACGAGGGGTTGTGAGCATTTGAGCTTTCTGGATGCTTACTCCGGTTATCATCAGATCAAGATGGCAGTTAAGGACTAGGAGAAGACTGCTTTTATCACTCCTTTTGGAGCCTTCTGCTATGTATCTATGCCTTTTGGGCTGAAGAGTGCCTAGACGACTTATCAGCGTTGTGTTGAGAATTGTCTCCACAATCAAATTGGATGCAATGTTCATGCCTATGTGGATGACATAGTTGTGAAATCAAGGAAGAAAGAGACCTTGTTAGATGATCTGAAGGAGACCTTTGACAACCTCTGGGTCTACAAAATGATGCTTAACTCGGCCAAGTGTGTTTTTGGTGTTCCAGCTGGTAAACTATTGGGCATTTTGGTTTCTAAGAGAGGCATTGAAGCTAACCCGGAGAAAATCAAGGCTATCACTTCTTTGTCTAAACTAATGTGTATCAACGATGTTCAGCATTTGGCGGGTCATATTGCGGCCTTAATCCGGCTTATCAGCTGCCTGGGAGAAAAGGCTATCCCTTTGTACCAGATGATGAAGAAAACATACCACTTTGTCTGGAGTGATGCTGCTAATCAGGCATTTGAGGCACTGAAAAAACAGTTGGCTGAGCCACCGGTCCTTGCAGCTCCCATTGATAAGGAGCCCTTGCTTTTATATGTGGCTGCCAACAGCAGAGCCGTCAGCGTAGTGGTTGTTGTGGAAGGAAAAGAGTCAGGCAAGGAATATCTGGTTCAGAGGCCGGTTTACTATGTTAGTGAGGTACTCATTGAATCCAAAAAATATACCCACATTGGCATAAGCTAGTTTATGGAGTGTTCATGGCTAGTCACAAGTTGAAACAATATTTCCTTGGTCATCCCATCACTGTTGTCAGTTCTGCTCCCCTAGGAGATATTATTCAAAACAGAGAAGCCACAGGCCGGGTGGCCAAGTGGGCAATTGAGCTTGGACCCCATGGATTGAAATATATGCCTCGGACAGCTATCAAGTCTCAAGCACTTGTGGATTTCATCAATGACTGGATAGAGCAGCAGATACCCGAGGAGAATCCTGATAACACCTATTGGACTATCCATTTTGCTGGATCCAGGCAGTTGAAAGGCCTGGGTGCTGGTATTATTTTGACTTCCCCACGAGGTGATAAGTTTAGCTATGTTTTAAGATTGATGTTCCCTTGTACTGACAATGCTGCTGAGAACATGGGATTATCAAGTGGAGAAGACTCTTTAGCCTTGATCGATGGTCTTTGGATGGCTAAAGACATGAATCTAAGCCGGGTGAGGTGTTTTGGCGACTCAGATTTGGTGGCTCATCAAGTTTCAGGAACATGGGATTCCGAAGACCCGCTAATGGCGGCTTATCACCGGGCGATTGATGCAATTGCTGGTCATTTCAAGGGTTATCAAGTGGAACATGTTGATCAAAGAAAAAATGGGGTGGTTGATGCGTTAAGCCAGCTGGGCTCTCAGCGTAAGCCGGTGCCACCCAATGTTTTCCTTGATATTTTGAATAACTCTTCAATTAAATTACCTACAATGGCGGATCTTGCTATCCCTGACCTGGAGGCACAATTGGTAGTGGCTCTTCATGTTATTCCTGATTGGACAGTTCAATGTTTGACTTATATGACCCGATTTGAGTTTCCTGAGGATGAAACTTTGGCCAGGCAGATAACCCGGCGATCTAAGTTGATGACTATTGTCAATGGCGAGTTGCACCGATGCAGTGTCACATGGGTGTTTCAACGTTGCATTTCTTCTGTGGAGGGTCGTGAGATTCTGCGAGAGATTCATGAAGGAGATTGTGGTCATCACGCCGGCTCTAAGTCTCTCGTGGCCAAAGCCTTTCGTCATTGGTTTTATTGGCTGACGGCTCATGTCGATGCACAAGATCTGATTAGCAAGTGTGACTTTGTGTTTTATTGACCGACAGCTCATGCTCAAGCCTTAGGGTATCGTTTAGACTTTAGGTTTTGTTTAGATTAAAGTTCGACATAGCTACAACTTCGCGTACTTTGTTTGTGTTCAACGACCATACAAAGACGTCATAGAACCCCACTTGATCAATAAAGCTTTCCTCTTAAATTCGCAATATCCAGATTGCAATCTCAGTTTCTTGCTTGTTCTTCATTTGCCTGCAGGAAAAAGACCTTCGTGGTCAGGTTGATCATGCTTCGACGTGGTCAATAACCTCTCGGAGTTGGTTTAGCGATTCCTAAGGCGTGACGTCCTCGCACGTTCGTAGTCGGATCATCAAAGTCGACTTCCTCCAAAACGATAACCACCATATCATCGAAAGACGGGACACCTTCGATTCTATCACTCGACTCGCGGAACCTTATGATAAACAGGGTGGCGGTGGTGTCACGTGCTCGTCTCGGCATCCGGCCTCACTACCGCAACGACATCCGCCTCGACTCACGTTACCGTAACATAGATAGGATGGTAGTGGTGTCACGTGCTCGTCTCGGCGTCTGTCGTCGCTAGCACCACGACGCCCGCCTCGACTCGCGTAACCCTAAGATACACAGGGTGGTGGTGGTGTCACATGCTCGTCTTGCGGTCTGAGTTCGCTACCGCGACGACGTCCGCCTCGTCTCGCGTTATCCTAAGATAGATAGGGTGGCATTGTTGTCACGTGCTCGTCTCGGCGTCCGTCGTCGCCACCACGACGACGTCCACCTCGACTCGCCTCACCCTAAGATAGACAGGGTGTCGATGGTGTCATGTTCTCGTCTTGGTGTCTGTCGTCGTTACCATGACGACGTACGCCTCGACTCTCGTAACCCTAAGATAGACAAGGCGGCATTGGTCTCTGGTGCTCGTCTCGGCGTCCGTCGTCGGTACTGCAGCAACGTCCGCCTTGACTCGCGTTAACCTAAGGTAGACAGGGTGGCGGTGGTGTCACGTGCTCGTCTCGACGTCCATCATCGCTACCGCGAGAACGTTCGCCTTGACTCATGTTACCCTAAGATAGATTGGGTGGCATTTGTGTCACATGCACGTCTCGGCGTCCGTCGTTGCTACCGCGATGACGTCCGCCTCAACCCACGTAACCCTTAGATAGACAGGGTGGCGGTGGTTTCACATGCTCGTCTTGGCATCCGTCGTCGCTACTGTGACGACATCTGATGCGAGGACAACCCGATAGGAGGCTGATCTTTCACTAAAAGGAGGGATTACGAGGAAGAACATGAAGAACACGAGGGACAACACGAAAGAAACACGAAGAGAACACTCAGATCAACAAGTTTAGGTCACACATATGCTACATCCGGAAATACAAAGGGCGATACACGATCCACGATCAACTAAGGATGATACAAGTTGCGATAGTCTTCTCCGTGAGGAGGTCTTGAATCCGTGTGGATTTTCTCCGTGGAGGTCGCGGTCTCTCGAGGAGATGAACCACTAAGGATGAGCAAGGCTCTATCTCTAGAAATAAGCTATCATAATGCTAACCCTAAAAAGAGGTAGGTGGAGGAGTATAAGTAGTCTAGAGGACGAAGGGGTACAGGTACCTCGGCCTAGGAGTAAACGGCGCGCGCAGGGAGCGGACGTCCGCTGGGCACCGGACGTCCGGTGGCTCGTGAGGGACAGGACGTCCGGAAGTCCTCGGATGTCCACTATTTTGTTCTGTTATGGGATTACGGGCATCCGGAGAAGGCCGGTCGTCCGGTGGGCGTCGGTCATCCGGAGCCTGGGATGCGTCGGACGTCCCGTGCGGGCCGGTCATCCGGAGCCTGTAGCTCTTCGGGCAGCTTCTCTTGGTCATTGAACTTGCCATCCTTGCCACCTTGTCCAGTGTGTGTAGCTACACCGTGGACTTTATCCAAGCACCTGATCATGCATAAAAGTTCCGTCTTAGGTAGTAGCCATGTCTCGAGCGGTGAAAGTGGTATTTCGAAGAGGAGCGGGTTCACCTTATCTTCGATAGTCCTTGCACGAGCACTTGTCATTGGTCCAAGAGGCATGTCCATGGGGATGCTTGAGGGAAGCTCCGCATCATCTCCCCCCCCCCTTGGGAGAGATCTGACCCCGGATCAAAATCTTCATCACCATGGAAAGGAGAAAATCCTTGACGTTGAAGGTATCGCTCACATTGTACTTGTCGTGTGGGATGTCGATCTTGTAAGCATTGTTGTTGTAGCATGCTAGCACCTTCAAGAGTCCGTCAGCTCGAGTTAGGAGTTTGGACTTGCGTGCGTTGGAGAGGTCCTTGCGAAGATGAAGCCGTACGAGATCTCCCAGTTGGAACACCATTAGTGTCTTGTTGACGATGAGCTTGGTGGCGAGGCGATGTACTTGGTGCTCGATTGTTGCCCTTGTATCTTTGTGCATCTTCTTGAGGTAACTTACTCGAGCACTTGCGTCCATGTTGGTGCACACTTGTAGAGATAGATGGAGAATTTCCAATGGGGACAAAGGGTTGAAGCCATAGACGACGTCGACATGGGACTTGCCGGTTGTTGAATGTCTTGTGCGGTTGTAGGCGTACTCGCCGAGGCAAGCATTACTCCCATTCCTTGATGTTCTTCTTGATCAACACGCAAATAAGCATAGATAGCGTCCTGTTCGTCACCTCCGTTTGGTCGTCCGTTCGTGGATGGTATGCCGAAGAGAATAGTAGCTTGATGTCGAGTTTGGCCCATAGAGTCTTCCAAAAATAGCTTAGGAACTGAACAACGCGATCCGAGACGATCGTCTTGGGCACTCCGTGTAGGCGCAAGATTTCCCTACAAAAGAGATTCTCAACATGTGAAACATCGTCTATCTTTTTGCAAGGAATGAAATGAGCCATTTTGGAAAATCTATCCACAACAACAAACACGGAATCCTTTCCATTTTGAGTTCTAGGCAAACCAAGTACAAAGTCCATGCTAATGTCCTCCCAAGATTGGTATGGAATAGGTAGTGGCATGTAAAGACTATGGGATTGAGCTTTGGACTTAGCTTTGTGGCATGTAGAGCACCGATTGGTGAAGCGTGAGATGACACGGAACATCTAGGGCCAAAAGTAATTCTTGGACAGCGTTGCGAATGTCTTGTCGCGTCCGAAATGTCCCATAAGTCCACCTCCATGAGATTCTTGCAAAAGGTGCACACGAAGACACGACTCGGGAATGCAAAGTTTGTTAGCTCTCATAAGATATCCATCCTTGATATAATATCGTTCCCAAGAAGTGTGCGTCACACATTTGGCATAAGGATTTGCAAAGAAAGGATCATGCTCATACAAGTCTTTTATGTGCTCAAAGCCAATAACATTCAACTCAAGTTGGGTAACAAGCATGTATTTGCAGGAAAGTGCATCCGCCAAAACATTCTCTTTGCCTTTGATGTACTTGATGACATAGGGAAAAGACTCTATGAACTCACTCCACTTAGCATGACGCTTGTTCAACTTAGTTTGACCCTTGAGATACTTGAGCGTCTCATGGTCCATGTGAAGAATGAATTCATGGGGTCGAAGATAGTGTTCCCAAAAACGCAAAACTCTCACCAAGGCATAGAGCTCTTTATCATAAATGGGGTAGTTAAGTTGCGCACCGGAAAGTTTTTCGCTAAAATACGCAATCGGGCGCTTTTCTTGCATTAACACGCCTCCTATGCCGGTACCACTAGCGTCACAATGTATATCAAACGGTTTGTCAAAGTTTGGTAGGGCAAGAAATGGTGTGTGGGTGAGCAAGGTTTTTAGCTCATTGAACGCGGTGTCTTGTGAATGACCCCAAACAAAGGGTTTGTTCTTCTTGCTCAAGGCGTGAAGAGGCATAGCAATTGTGCTAAAGTCCTTCACAAAACGTTGATAGAAACCGGCTAAACCAAGAAAGCTACGCACTTGTTGGAGATTCGTTGGTTGGGGCCAAGTTTTAATTGCTTATATTTTAGTTTCATAAACATGAACACCTTGTGAAGAAATGACAAATCCAAGGAAAACAACCATATCAACGCCAAAAGTGCATTTATCCATGTTGGCATAGAGGCGTTCTTTTCGTAGGGTTTGCAAAACCATATGGATGTGTGTGACATGATCCTCAAGCAACTTGCTAAAGACGAGGATGTCATCAAAGTAAACCACTACAAAGACGCGTATATAAGGTCGGAGAACGAAATGCATGAGACGCATGAATGGGTCGGGCGCTTCCGATAAGCCCATCGGCAGGACTAACCACTCATATAAACCAAACTTGGTTTTGAAAGTTGTTTTCCACTCATCACCCTTTTGAATGCGAATTTGGTAATAACCACTTTTAAGATCGGTTTTTGAAAAGATGGTAGCACCACATAATTCATCAAGCATGTCGTCTAAGCATGGAATATGGTGACGGTATCTAACGGTGATAGCATTTATCGGGCGACGATCGAAGAACATGCGAAAACTTCCATCTTTCTTAGGCACAAGAATAACTGGAACGGCACAAGGGCTTAAGCTTTCATGTACATGACCTTTGTCGATGAGTTATTGTACTTGACGTTGTATCTCCTTGGTTTCCTCGGGGTTGACATGGTAAGGAGCCCTATTCGGAAGTGGTGCGTCGGGTATGAGGTCCATGCGGTGTTCGATGCCGCGAAGTGGAGGTAGACCCGATGGTAGCTCATCGGGACAGACGTCCGAGAATTCCTACAACAATTGAGGCAACACTGAAGGTAGAGGTGGTGAGGTGTTAGTAGGTTTTGCTTCCCCTTTGCATAGAAGCACAAGGTGAAAGATGCTCGATGGGTGCTCACACACTTCCCTCATCTCACCTTTGGTGGCGAATAACACTAGTTGTTTCTTGTCGCTCATTGCGGAGGTGCCCGAATTTGGCTTGTGGCTCTCACTCTCCTTTTGGTGGTTCACTCTCTCACCATTCTCTCCATGATGTTTGGTAGGTATTTGTTTGTCAGCGGCTACTTGACTTGGTGACATTGGGCGTAGCACGAACTCTTTGCCCTCCATCTTGAAGCTATAATGGTTGGTCCATCTGTTGTGGGTGACTCTGCGATCGTATTGCCATGGTCGTCCTAGAAGAAGGTGGCACACGGACATAGGGACCACGTCACACTCAAGTGTGTCCTCGTAGGCGCCTATCTTGAAGGATACTTGCACGGTGTGCTTGACTCGAATAGTTCCGGCGTCTCTAAGCGATTGGACCTTGTAGGGATGATGGTGCCTCGTCTTGACCAATAGTAGCTTGTCGCGTAGCTCTTCACTTGCCAAGTTATGACAACTTCCTCCATCAATGATAACTTTGACGGAACGTCCATTGATGCCGGCCTTGGTATGGAAGATGTGACATCGTTGATCTTCATCTTGATGATTTTGAAGTGTCAAAACCTTGGAGACAACGAGATTGGGACTCAAGTCATTGTCGCCAAACACTTGATTGTCTTCATCTTCATTCACCTGGCGATGCATAGCTACGTGTTCAAGGGCTTCCATCTTATCATCGCTCATTGAGGCATATGATATGTCGTCTTGATGACCATGGTGCGAACAGTCTTGCACTCAAATGACTTGTGGCCTCGTCCTTGGCATTTGAAACACTTGATGGAACTCGTCTTGGAGGTGTCCTCGGTTGGAGTTGTAGATGATGAAGCTCTTGGCTTGAAGTTGTTCGTAGACGGGCGACTTGATGTAGTCTAATTCTTGTAGCTTGACTTGTCACCTAATCTTGTAGATGGCTTGGTAGAGGTAGGAAGTGCTAAAGTCATTGAAGCTTGGTTGCAGAGCCGTAGTTCTTGGAGGTGAACTTGGAGTACTTGTAGTCTTCTTGTACTTGTCGCTCTGCTTTAGTTGCCATGTGTACTAGCTCTAGGAGATTCGTGTATGGTTGGAAGTCCACAATCTTCTTGATAGGATAGTTGAGACCATTCAAGAATCTCTCCATAGTTTTCTCTTCATCTTCCGTGATGTTGGCTCTTATCATTGAAACCTCCATTTCCTTGTAGTACTCTTCAACGGACATGGTTCCTTGCTTGAGGAGTTGCAACTTTTTGAACAAGTCACGGTTGTAGTGTGTTGGCACGAAACGTGCTCTCATGACTTCCTTCATTTGACTCCAAGTAGTGATAGGTGGTTCTCCTTTTGCTTCTCTTCTCTCGATGACTTGCTCCCACGAAATGAGAACATAGTCGTGGAACTGAAGGGATGCCATTGCGATCTTATTTTCCTCATCAAAGTTGTGGAGGCGAAAGATCTTGTCAATTTTTAATGCCCATGAGAGGTAGTCTTCGGGATCAATGCTTCCGAAGGACTTTGGCATGGTGAACTTGACCTTGCCATAGCGATGCTCTTCATTGTTTGCTTGCCTATTGTGAGGGCGTTCTTGATTTGGAAGATTGTCAACCGCATGTTGCTCTTGGCGGAGTTGATGCTCATTATCATGTTGTTCTTGCCGAGCTTGTGATTCTTGTTGAGCATGTTTCTCTTGTCGTGCTTGAGGAGGAACTTATCGTTGCATCCATGCTTGGTAACACCATTCTTGCATCTCATCTCGAAGTGCTTCATCTTCTTGACAAATGTGTCGATTGCGAGTTGCAACATTGCGATGTGAATTATGGAGGGCACGTTGCGCCTCATGAGCTTGAGCTTCTCTGTGTTGTTTAACTTGACGTTGTGCCTCGGCATCTTGCTCTTCTTGGTGTTGACGCGCTTGCTCTTGTTGTTTTTGACGCGCTTGTTCCTCTTCTTGTTGGTGTAGTCGTTGCCGTTCTTGTGCTTGCTCAAGTGTAGCTTGGTTTTGACGATGTCGACTTTCTTGCTCTTCAAATAGCTCTTGTGAAATCTTGTCATGAAGTGGGTTGCGCTCGTCATGTCGAGCTTGACGCGCGGCTTGATGAAGAGTGTTCGATGTAGGTGTACTTGAGCCGTAAGTGTAGTCGGTATGACGACTTGAGCAGCTCCGTCTTTGCGAGGACATAGATGAAGATCGTCGGTTGACTATTAATGTTCGTAGCTCGTCGAATTGGGTAGACATATGGGTGTGAGTGCTTCAAATTGTCGTGCGTCGGCGGCAACTTGCTCGATGTGCTCTTGCATAGCTTCATTCTCTTGATGTAGAGCTCGTTGGACACCAAATAGATGTAGTTTGGAGACGTAGTTGTTCGAATCTTGAGGATCTTCGAAGAGCGGGTTCGTAGATGTACTTGGCCAATCCATCATTGCAAGCAAGAATGTGTGAGTTGAAGAAAGGAAGAACTATACCAAATGTACCTTGATCGAAGTTGAAGATGGATCAATGATCACTCAATAGTATAACCCGGAAATAGCACAACTGGTACCATATCTTGTCGATATCTCACACCTACACAAATAATGCTTTGGGTGGAGCTTGGTTAGGATGGTGGACCGAAGTATGCAATCGTTAACAAGACTCAATGATGTTGAAAATGATTTGCAATTTTCCAAAACAACAAGAAGACCAATAGCTATAAAGGTGCACGGAAACACACGCGCAAATAGATAAATGGGGTCGTGCAAACCAAGGGTGAGCGGAAATGTTCTTGTTGCACAACACTAGAGAGACGTTAACACGATTGCATTAGAGGCGGATACGAGACTTGTGCACGACCTACTAGGCAAAAATGCAACGACCTCTATCCCAAGTATGCTATATGTTTGTTGTTACTATACAATGATCCAAGATGATCAAGTATGATACCATATGATATGATATGTTTGGATGCAATGCTATGGTTCCTACCTAAAAGCTCTTTGCTTATCTTTTTCTTTTGCTTACAAGCTTGATTGGCTCTTTGTCTTTGAGCTCTTTTGCTAGGGAACTTATGCGATCCTTTTTGAACCAAGGTAGCAATTGTATGCTATGGCAACCTTGTGAAAGAAGAGATGGTGATAAGATGGCACTATGACTTGTATTATGATATGTTGTGGCTCAATGATGTCTAATGTGCACAAGTGTCGTTGCCCGGCAATACTCGAATGGCTGCTCTCAAAGGGAAAGCTACGCGAAACAGTCGATGAGGGTTTATCAATGCAAAAGCAAGGTTGAGTATACAAGGTGTCGTCGATGTTACCGTCCGTGTCGATGTTGAGAAGTAGTCTTGTCGATGTCGTCCCGTTCCAAGATAGCTGAAACACACAAGGAAATGGGTAAACCACAACTCAAAGGATCCAAGACAACAGAGAGTAAAAACGTAGTGATGGTGGTTAGGTAATGGTGGTAGTGGTAGGGTATATGTGGGATTGGAAATGGGTATGCGTGTGCGGAATGTTGAACGAAAACAAAGGAAATTCAGTTTTGTCAGGGTTCAGCGGACGTCCGATGGTTGGCCGGTCGTCCGGTCACCGGACGTCCGGTAAGCTGGCGGACGACCGGTGCCTGGGCGATTTCTGGCTCAGGGCAAAACAGCTAGGGTTCGTGGTAAATGTGGCCAAATTGGTCAAAATTGGCCGAATTTGCGGGAGAATTTGGAGAAAAGGTGGGTAAAAGCTAGATCCACTCGTGGCAAAGCAAATCCATGGATCAAATCCCACAAAACTTTGTCAAATCAACAAATCACGGAAAAATTGAGGCTATTTTTGTGGGGAATATTTTAAATTGGGACAAAATCAACAAATCAAGGCTAGAAAACAATGGTAGGAGCTCCAGTTTCGTGAGAAACTTTGGTTCTTGATACCATATGATGCGGGGGCAACTTGATAAGAGGCCGATATTTCACGAAAAGGAGGGATTCCGAGGAAGAACATGAAGAACACGAGGGACAACACGAAAGAAACACGAAGAGAACACTAAAATCAAGAAGTTTAGGTCACACATATGCTAGATCCGGAAATACAAAGGGTGATACACGATCCACGATCAACTAAGGACGATTCAAGTAGCGATAGTCTTCTCCGGGAGGAGGTCTTGAATCCGTGTGGATCTTCTCCGTGGAGGTCGCGGTCTCTCGGGTGAGTGCTTCAAATTGTCGTGCGCCGACGGCAACTTGCTCGATGTGCTCTTGCATAGCTTCATTCTCTTGATGTAGAGCTCGTTGGACACCAAATAGATGTAGTTTGGAGACGTAGTTGTTCGAATCTTGAGGATCTTCGAAGAGCGGGTTCGTAGATGTACTTGGCCAATCCATCATTGCAAGCAAGAATGTGTGAGTTGAAGAAAGGAAGAACTATACCAAATGTACCTTGACCGAAGTTGAAGATGGATCAATGATCACTCAATAGTATAACCCGGAAATAGCACAACTGGTACCATATCTTGTCGATCTCGCACACCTACACAAATAATGCTTTGGGTGGAGCTTGGTTAGGATGGTGGACCGAAGTATGCAATCGTTAACAAGACTCAATGATGTTGAAAATGATTCGCAATTTCCCAAAACAACAAGAAGACCAATAGCTATAAAGGTGCACGGAAACACACGCGCAAATAGATAAATGGGGTCGTGCAAACCAAGGGTGAGCGGAAATGTTCTTGTTGCACAACACTAGAGAGATGTTAACACGATTGCATTATAGGCGGATACGAGACTTGTGCACGACCTACTAGGCAAAAATGCAACGACCTCTATCCCAAGTATGCTATATGTTTGTTGTTACTATGCAATGATCCAAGATGATCAAGTATGATACCATATGATATGATATGTTTGGATGCAATGCTATGGTTCCTACCTAAAAGCTCTTTGCTTATCTTTTTCTTTTGCTTACAAGCTTGATTAGCTCTCTGTCTTTGAGCTCTTTTGCTAGGGAACTTATGCGATCCTTTTTAAACCAAGGTAGCAATTGTATGCTATGGCAACCTTGTGAAAGAAGAGATGGTGATAAGATGGCACTATGACTTGTATTATGATATGTTGTGGCTCAATGATGTCTAATGTGCACAAGTGTCGTTGCCCGGCAATACTCGAATGGCTTGTCTCAAAGGGAAAGCTACGCGAAACTGTCGATGAGGGTTTATCAATGCAAAAGCAAGGTTGAGTATACAAGGTGTCGTCGATGTTACCGTCCGTGTCGATGTTGAGAAGTAGTCTTGTCGATGTCGTCCCGTTCCAAGATAGCTGAAACACACAAGGAAATGGGTAAACCACAACTCAAAGGATCCAAGACAACAGAGAGTAAAAGCGTAGTGATGGTGGTTAGGTAATGGTGGTAGTGGTAGGGTATATGTGGGATTGGAAATGGGTATGCGTGTGCAGAATGTTGAACAAAAACTGAGGAAATTCAGTTTTGTCAGGGTTCAGCGGACGTCCGATGGTTGGCCGGTCGTCCGGTCGCCGGACGTCCGGTAAGCTGGCGGACGACCGGTGCCTGGGCGATTTCTGGCTCGGGCAAAACAGCTAGGGTTCGTGGTAAATGTGGCCAAATTGGTCAAAATTGGCCGAATTTGCGGGAGAATTTGGAGAAAAGGTGGGTAAAAGCTATATCCACTCGTGGCAAAGCAAATCCATGGATCAAATCCAACAAAAATTTGTCAAATCAACAAATCACAGAAAAATTGAGGCTATTTTTGTGGGGAATATTTTAAATTGGGACAAAATCAACAAAACAAGGCTAGAAAACAATGGTAGGAGCTCCAATTTCGTGAGAAACTTTGGTTCTTGATACCATATGATGCGGGGGCAACTTGATAGGAGGCCGATCTTTCACGAAAAGGAGAGATTCCAAGGAAGAACATGAAGAACACGAGGGACAACACGAAAGAAACACGAAGAGAAAACTTAAATCAAGAAGTTTAGGTCACACATATGCTAGATCCGGAAATACAAAGGGTGATACATGATCCACGATCAACTAAGGACGATACAAGTAGCGATAGTCTTCTCCGGGAGGAGGTCTTGAATCCGTGTGGATCTTATCCGTGGAGGTCGCGGTCTCTCGGGGAGATGAACCACTAAGGATGAGCAAGGCTCTATCTCTAGAATGAGCTATCACAATGCTAACCCTAAAAAGAGGTAGGTGGAGGAGTATAAATAGTCTAGGGGCGAAGGGGTACACGGGCCTCGGCCCAGGAGTAAATGGCGCGCACAGGGAGCGGACGTCCGCCGGGCACCGGATGTTCGGTGGCTCATGAGGGACCGGACGTCCACTATTTGGTTCTGTCATTGGATTACGGGCGTCCGGAGAAGGCCGGACATCCGGTCGCCGGTCGTCCAGTGGGCGTCGGTCATCTGGAGCCTTGGATGTGTTGGACGTCCGGTGCGGGCTGGTCGTCCGGAGCCTGTAGCTCTTCGGGCAGCTTCTCTTGGTCCTTGAACTTGTCGTCCTTGACACATTGTCCAGTGGGTGTAGCTACACCGTGGCCTTCATCCAAGCACCTGATCATGCATAAAGTTTCCGTCTTAGGTAGTAGCCATGTCTCGAGCGGTGAAAGTGGTATTTCGGAGAGGAGCGAGTTCACCTTATCTTCTATAGCCCTTGCACGAGCTCTTATCATCAGTCCAAGAGGCATGTCCATGGGGAAGTTTGAGGGATGCTCCGCATCAACATCAAGCTCAACTCGCGTAACCCTAAGATATACAAGAAAGCCGTGGTGTCACATGCTCATCTCAGCGTCAGTCGTCGCTACCGTGACGACGCCAGCCTCGACTCGCGTATCCCTAAGATACACAGGTTGGCGGTGGTGTCACGTGCTTGTCTTGTTGTTAGTCGTCGCTACCGCAACGACGTCTGCCTCAACTCGCATAACCCTAAAATAGACAGGGTGGCGGTGGTGTCACGTGCTCGTCTCAGTGTCCCTCATCGCTACCGCGACGACGTCCGCCTCGACTCGCGTTACCCTAAAATAGACAGGGTGGCGGTAGTATCACGTGCTCGTCTCGGCATCCGTCGTCGCTACCGCCTCGACTCGCGTTACCCTAAGATAGAAAGGGTGGCAGTGGTGTCATGTGCTCATCTCAGCGTCCATCGTCGCTACCGCGACGACATCCGCCTCGACTAGCATAACCCTAAGATAGAGAGGTTTGCATTGGTGTCACGTGCTCATCTCGGCGTCCGTCGTCGGTACCGCACTGACGTCCGCCTCGACTCACGTTACCCTAAGATAGACAGGGTGGTGGTGGTGTCACGTGCTCGTCTCGGGGTCCATCGTCGTTGCCGCGAGAACATTCGCCTCTACACGCGTTACCCTAAGATAGACAAGGTGGCATTGGTGTCACGTGCTCCTGTCAGCGTCCGTCGTTGGTACCGCGGCGACGTCCGCCTCAACTCGCATTACCCTAAGATAGACAGGGTGGTGGTGGTGTCACGTGCTTGTCTTGGCATCCAGCATATCTACCGCGACAACGTTCGCCTCGACTCGTGTTCTCGTGTTACCCTAAGATAGACAGGGTGGCATTGGTGTCACTTGCTCGTCTCGGTGTCCGTCGTCGCTACCGCGACGACATCTGCCTCGACTCGAGTAACCCTAAGATAGACAAGATGTCCTTGGTGTCACGTGCTCGTCTCAGCATCAGTCGTCGCTACCGCGACGACGTCCTCCTCGACTCGCGTATCCCTAAGATAGACAGGTTGGTGGTGGTGTCACGTGCTCATCTTGATGTTCATCGTCGCTACCGCGATGATGTCCACCTCGACTCGTGTTACCTAAAGATAGACAGGATGGCGGTCGTGTCACGTGCTCGTCTCAGCGTCCGTCGTCACTACCGCGATTACGTCCGCCTCGACTTGCGTAACCCTAAAAAAGACAGGGTCACGGTGGTGTCACATGCTCGTCTTGGCGTCCCTCGTCGCTACCTCGACGATGTCCGCCTTGACTCGCATTACCCTAAGATAGATAGGGTGGTGGTGGTGTCAAGTGCTCGTCTCAGCGTCTGTCCTGTCTACCGCCACGATGACCGTCTTGACTCGAATTACCCTTAGATAGACAGGGTGGCGGTGGTGTCACATGCTTGTCTTGGCATCCGTCGTCGCTACCTCGATGACGTACGCCTCGACTAGCGAAACCCTAAGATAGACAGGGTAGCGTTGGTTTCATGTGCTCGTCTTGGCATCCGTCGTCGGTACCGTGGAGACGTCCGCCTTGACTCGCGTTACCCTAAGATAGACAGGGCGGCGGTGGTGTAGCGTGCTCGTCTCGGTGTCCATCGTCGCTATCGCGACAACGTTCGCCTCGACTCGCGTTACCCTAAGATAGACAGGATGGCTTGGTGTCACGTACTCGTCTCGGCGTCCATCGTCGCTACCGCGATGACGTCCGCCTAGACTCCCGTAACCCTTAGATAGACAGGGTGGCGGTGGTGTCACGTGCTCGTCTCGGCGTCCGTCGTCGCTACCGCGACGACATCCGCCTCGACTCGCGTAACCCTAAGATAGAAAAGGTGGTCGTGGTGTCACGTGCTCGTCTCGGCATCCATCATCGCTACAGCGACTACGTCCGCCTCGACTCGTGTATCCCTAAGATAGACAGGTTGGCGGTGGTGTCACGTGCTCATCTTGATGTTCGTCGTCACTACCGCGATGACGTCCACCTCGACTCGCCATACCCAAAGATAGACAGGGTCGCGGTCGTGTCACGTGCTCGTCTCGGCGATGATGTCCGCCTCGACTCGCGTAACCCTAAGATAGACAGGGTGGCGGTGGTGTCACGTGCTCGTCTCAGCGTCCGTCGTCGCCACCGCGACGACGACCGGCCGCCTCGACTCACGCTACCCTAAGATAGACAGGGTGGCGGTGGTGACATGTGCTCGTCTCGGCATCCGTCGTCACTACCGCGACAATTTCCGCCTCGACTCGCGTTATCCTAAGATAGACAGGGTGGCATTGGTGTCATGTGCTTGTCTCGGCGTCCGTCGTGGCTACCGCGACGACTTCCGCCTTGACTCGCGTGACCGTAAGATAAACAAGGTGAAAGTGCAACTATTCCCCGGGTGGTTTTGTTAATTACTAACAACATATAGCTCATTGAACTAATATCCTTTCAAGATAAATATTTCAGGAAGTTCAATGATTGGCATGGCATGGAATAGATATGTGGACCCCTCCAAAAGCTAAGGACAAAGATTGGCAAAAGCTCAAGACTACATTTTCATTTTAGTGATCCAAGATCACATTGAGTCCATAGGAAAAGCTCGTACTACTAAAAGGGGATGAGGTGTTCCTTAATGGTCTACTTGCTCAAAATGCTGAGTGATATTTCTCCAAATCCCTCAACTACTTTCTTATTTCCACATTTGTCCCAAACCTAAAAGTCAAACTCGGCCCCACCGATTTGATCTATCCGGCGCCACCGAGTTCACTTGACATAGCCACTGCCACAAACCCTAATCAGTTCGGTCTCACCAATAGGGATTTCGGTCTCACCGAGATGGGATGGCAAACTCTCTGTTTCCTCTTCACAATATTTCGGTCTAACCGAGACGAGCGAATCGGTCCCACCGAGTTGACAATGCAAACTCTCTATTTACTTTTTGTAACATTTTGGTCTCACCGAAATGAGCGATTGCTACCTCTTGAGCTTGTATTGTATTCCCTCGAAGAGGAAAGGGAGATGCAGCACAGTAGCGTAAGTATTTCCCTCAGTTTATGAGAACCAAGGTATCAATCCAGTAGGAGACCACGCGTGAGTCCCTCGCACCTGCACAAACATATAAGAACTTCGCAGCCAACGCGATAAGGGGTTGTCAATCCCTTTACGGTCACTTACGAGAGTGAGATCTGATAGAGATGATAGTTGATATTTTTGGTATTTTTAGTTTAATAAAACAGCAAATAAAAGCGGTAAAAGTAAAGTAGATGTAGATTGATATGTTGAGAATAGACCCGGGGGCCATAGTTTTCTCTGGTGGCTTCTCTCATGATAGCGATATTCTACGGCGGGTAAACAAATTACTGTCGAGCAATTGATAGAAAAGAGAATAATTATGAGACTATCTAGGCATGATCATTGTATATAGGCATCACGTCCGAGACAAGTAGATCGACTCCTGCCTGCATCTACTACTATTACTCCACACATCGACCGCTATCCAGCATGCATCTAGTGTATTGAGTTCATAAGAACAGAGTAACGCCTTAAGAAAGATGACATGATGTAGAGGGATAACTCAAGAAATATGATGTAAACCTCATCTTTTTATCCTCGATGGCAACAATACAATACGTGCCTTGCTGCCCCTACTGGCCTTCTAAAGAAAACGAACACTTCAGAGCTATTTGGTTTGGATGATGATGAGTCGGAGGTAGACCTTGACTCTCTTGGCTCCTTTTTATTCATCTTATTGACATGGATCATTATCAGGACACTGTGGAGGCCAGTCATGCAGATTGTGAAGAGGTAATTGTCCTTTCCTCCGGCTCAGAACCTTTGCCAGGACATAAAAATCGTCAAGTGTGCTGGAAAGTAAGGTTTTCTCACCCTTTAGCTTACTTGGATCCCAACTTTCTTTTGAAGAAGCAGCAACATGAAGCTGGTTGTACAACCCAGAACAGTGGCGGTGGGATTCTCTCCTCCGGCCTACTCAATACACCAATTCGCCGCAAGCGCCAAGTAGAGGTTTCACAAATTTCTGACTTAGCATTTCCAAAGGCGGGTCTTATTCGACAACCTCTTAACCCTTCTGATTCAAACTATCAGGGAACTTCTCACTCTTCATCTGGTGATTCCACTGGGACTCAGGTTCCTTTGTTTAAAACTGTTCCTGGGAGAGAACACTTAAGCATGCTTAATTTAATACCTTACTCAACTGGTATACTAATATCATCATGTGTTTTACTTTCACAGCTATGGCCAAACCCAGCAAGAAGCTGAAGGTGAATAAATCGGCTAAAGATCCCAAGGTTGCTGACCCAGAGAAACGGACTATATCTGAGTCTTTGCATCAAACTTCTGAAGCAGCCATGGATGATCCACCACCAGGAGAGCACCACGTAACCATGGACACCATGAATGTTGATCCGGAGAATGTTGAGCTGCCCAGTCCTGCTCAGCCGGCTCATGAGACTGAAGAAATAATGGTTACTGGGATGGCTTATAGAGCACCAGGCAACCACACCGTTCTATCCAAGCACAACACCAAATAAGAAATTTTTGTTGTTAACAAGGGCAAGAGGAAAGTAGACTTAGAAAAATATGCCCAGTTCAATGCTCATGAGATTTACTCAGGTTATCTTAACCGTCTTCACACCAGTCGTGACTTTGAGGCCGTCCTAGTCAACCTCATGAAGGAGCGTTTGAGGTAATCCATGCAATCTTCTCCATAGTATATTTATATCAGCCGCCAAGTCTACTAGATATGATAGAATTGAATATACTGTAGACTTTAGATAATCTCTTTATTCCTGCATTCATATCATAGCATACTGTAGTTGCAGAATCAACATGGGTGGCCCCCAAGGGCCGGCTTAAGCTTCAAGGCTATAATCGGGACTTCAAATTGTAGTTTTCAACTTCGCATGTGTAGCCCCCAAGGGCTGGCTTAAACTGTCAAGTTAAACCGGGACTTATCTCCATATCCACGAACAAAATCCGAACATGTAGCCCCCATGAGCTGTCTGTAGTTGAAGCAACTTTAGGCGGGTCATGAAAAAGTTGTCTTCAAAAGAACAATGTACATTTGCCCCCAAGTGCCAAGTAAAATACTTATATTATGCTTGGGACTTCAAATAAGATGATTATCATAACCACATATTGTGGCTTAATCTTTTTATCTTCCAGGCTGAATTAAACATGAAAGAATCCCATGTAGTGGATCTGCAGTAGAATCTCCAAACTCAGCAATCAAGACTTACAAAGCCAAATCACAATTGAAGATCTCTTTGGAAAATATTGAGAAACTAGAAAAGGATTTCAGCACTGAGAGGAATGGCTGGGACACCGAGAAGGCATCTCTATTGGCCCCTTGATCCATGCGAAGCTACCCTTCAAGAACTCGAAACCACCGTGCGCCAGCCCCATGGTGGGCGCCAACTATCATGGATTTGTCATGGCAGATGCCATAGGAATAGGACTTAGGTGTGGAACCATCGCAACTAGGTTAGCTTGAATTGGATAAACGGGACAAGAGACATGGAGAGTTTTTTTATCCTAGTTCGGCCCCTCTTAATGAGGTCAAAGCCTAATCCAGCTAGGGTTGTATTGCCCGAGACTCAACAACCAGGGAGCGAATACGCTTGACCTAGTTCTCGAGCGATTGTTTCTTGAGTTAACCCGCCGCCGAGTCACTCCTTTATATACAAGCTGATGCCCGTCGGCTTACAAAGTCCCGGCCGGCTGATACATGTGTTCGGCTCGGTAACTAACTAAACTTGCCTTGCAATATAAGTTAAGCATATGGCGATTCACACCGAGGGGCCTCGGTTGAGATGGCGGTCAATATCCTGTGCAATCCGTCTGTCAGACCCATCTGAAGCAGCTGAATAGTGGTCAATATCATGTGTTACCACAACTTTATGCAAGCGAGACCAGAAAATTCATAAGTGGGCGGTGAACTCGGTTGAGCCGGCGGTCCCTTGATACTTGCGATTGTTTGAGCAGCCTATCGTATGGAGCCGTGAGGATCACCCGCCCCGGGTTGACAATCCGGGTCAATTGGCTTTGGTGGTTGCACTTCAGGTGGGAGGATACAAGTTTACAAAGGTGCTTATGGACGGAGGCAGTAGTATCAATATCCTTTACTATGATAGTTTTCACCGTACAAATTTGACTGACAAAGATCTCCAGTCATCCACTACTGTTTTCCATGGGGTGGTGCCTGGTAAGTCGGCATATCCGGTGGGTAAGATAACAATGGAAGTGGCTTTTGGCGATGACCAAGATTACAGGGCTGAAAAATTGACCTTTGAGGTGGTCAAGATCAAGAGTCCTTATCATGGTTTTTTCGGGCAGCCGGCTTATGCTAAGTTTATGGCCCGGCCTTGTTATGTTTATTTGCAGCTTAAAATGACGGGTCATAAGGGCACCATAAAAGTGCATGGTGATAGAAAGATAGCTCTGGAGTGTGAAGAAGGCGATGTTTCTTATGATGAATTTGTTTGCGCAACGGAGGAATTGAAGTTCTACAATGATAATGTTGACCCGGCGGATATGACCCCCTTGAAGAAGCCAACCACAGAGCATGACCCTTTGCTGAAGTTGAAATTGGCAGATGACACCAAGCAGGTTGATTTTGTTCCTGGCGATTCATCCCAACAGTTCCCCATCAATGCTAAACTGGATCCGAAATAGGAAAGTGCGCTCATCGAGTTCATCCGTGAGAACTGGGACATCTTTGCATGGAAGCCTTCAGACATGTCATGTGTACCGAGGGAACCCGCTAAGCACACTCTTAATATTGATCCAAAGTTTAAACCGGTCAAGCAATTCCTTTGTCATTTTAATGAAGAGAGGCGCAAGGCTATTGGGGAAGAAGTGGCCCAGCTCTTGGCGGCTGGGTTCATTGTTGAAGTCTTTCACCCAGAATGGTTGGCTAACCCGGTGCTGGTACTTAAAAAAATGACACTTGGCGTATGTGTGTGGATTACACAAACCTTAATAAGGCTTGTCCGGCCGATCCTTTTTTATGCGGAGCATCCCAAGAGCATCCCCATGGACGTATCCACATCTCCTACGACACACTTGGACCAATGACAAGAGCTCGAGCAAGGGCTATCGAAGATATAATGAACTCACTCCTCTCTAAACTACCACTTTCTTCACATGAGACATGGCTACTACCTAAGACAGAGATCCTACGTATGATCACGTATCAAGAGAACAGACATGAAGATGCTACGCCAAATGATCAAGACGGCGAGGACAAGTGCGAGGGCCAAGAGATGGAGCTGCCAGAGAATTCCCAGCCACCGGATGACCGGCCGGGACCGGACGTCCGGCGCTTGAATGGTGCCCCAGCCAGAAAAGGCCAAGACAGAACACACTACAGCAGCTGGACGACCATCCTGCAACGAACGTCCGATGACCCACATGCTCTGGACGTCCGAGACCAACCAGACGACCGGCAACCGGACGACCGGCCACCACTGGACGTCCGACGTTTCGCAATAGAATGAAATTAGCGGAAGTCTGAAGACTTCCACACGTCCGGTCCCTCATGAGCCAGCGGACGTCCGGTAGCCAGCGGACGTCCGCTACCTAGGCGCACCGAAACGTTTAGGGCCGAGGCCCATGTACCCCTTCATGTACCTAGACTATATATACTCTTTCTCCTCCTCCTAGCTAGGGTTAGAATTGTGTTAGCTCATTCCAGACCTAAAGCTTTGCTCATCTAGTGGTTCTAGTCCTTCGAGAGACCGCGGCCCCTCTTCGGATAAGATCCACACCGGATTCAAAACCTCCTTACGGAGAAGACCCTCGTGGTATCAAGACCTCCTCACAGAGAAGACTATCTTATGTATCGTTCGTTATTGTGTTTGGATCATCGTGATACTCGTGTTGTGCATCGTTCTAGCATATGTGTGATTATTCTTGTTGTTCTTGAGTGTTCCCATTTTGTGATTTCTCCCCGTGTTCATCGTGTTCTTCGTGGGATCCCTCCTTTTCGTGAAAGATCAGTCCCCTAGGGTTCCACCCTACACCATCATGGTATCATGAACCTTGGTTGATCACGAATTTGGAGCCCCTACCCTTGTTTTCTACCCCTGTTTTGTTGATTTTGTCCCAATTTCGAAACTTCCCCACAAAAATAGCCCCCCAAAATTTTTTGTGATTTGTTGATTTGACGAAGTTTTGCTGGATTTGATCCATGGATTTGCTTTGGCACGAGTGGATCTAGCTTACCCCCATCTTTTCCCCAAATTCACCAACAAATTCGGCCAATTTTGACGTATTTGGCCACCATTTCCATGAACTCTGGCAGTTTTGCCCGAGCCCGAAATCGCACAGGCTCCCGACGTCCGCCAGCCTACCGGACGTCCGATGACCGGACGACCGGCCACCACCAGACGTCCGACATTTTCTGACGAAACTGATTTTTTCAGTTTTTGACCCAGCTTCCGCACACGCATACCCATACCCACATCCACATATACCCTATTACTCCACCGAGACACATACCCATACGACACTACCTACATTTGCAATACCGCAAACCAAAAACACTTTCCGCAACCACCATCGATTACCCCCTATCACAACGATTTTGCCTCATTTTGTCTTGGACCATTTGAGTTGTGGCTTATCCGTTTCCTTATGTGTTTCGGCTAGCTTGGAATGGAACGACATCGAAAAGACCACTCTCAACCTCGACAAGGACGGTAACATCGACGACACCTTGTATATATCCTACCTCGCATTTACATTGATAACCCCTCATTGACCATTTTGCATAGCTTTCCCTTCGAGACTAGCCATTCGAGTATTGTCAGGCAATGATATTTGTGCACATTAGTGATCATTGAGCTACACCTTCCATTGCAAATACATCATATCACACTATAAGTCATCGTGGTATCTTATCATCATCTCTCATGTCACAAGGTTGCCATAGCATATACACAATTGCTATCTTTGTTCGAAAAGCATCGCATAAGTGTCCTAGCAAAAGAGCTCAAAGACAAAGAGCCAACCAAGATTTTAATCAAAAGAGAAAGATAAGCAAAGAGCTTTTAAGCAAGAACCATAGCAACATTAAGACTATCATACTTGATCATTTTGGATCATCTCATTAAAACAACAAGCATATAGCATACTTGGGATAGAAGTCTTTGCATTTTTGCCTAGTAGGTCATGCACAAGTATCATATCCGCCTATTGTGCAATCGTGCTAGCATCTCTCTAGTGGTGTGCAACAAGAGCATTTTCCGCGGATTCCACACTTTGCGCTCAACCTTGGTTTGCACATCCCCATTTATCTTTTTGCGTGTGTGTTTCTGTGTACCTATATAGCTATTGGTCTTATTGTTGCATTGGCAAATTGCGAATCATTTTCAACATCATTAAGTCTTATTAACGATTGCACAATTTGGTTCACAAGCCTAACCAAGCTCCACCAAAAGCTTTTGTTGTGTAGGTGTGAGAGACCGATGAGATACGGTACTAATTGTGCTATTTCTTTGCAACAACGTTGAGTGATCTTTGATCCATTCTCAATTTTGGTCAAGGTACATTTGGTATTGTCTTTTCCTTCTTCCACTCACATTCTTGCTTGCGATGATGGATAGGCCAAGTGCATCTACGAACCCGATCTTTGATGATCCTCAAGAATCGAACAACTACGTCACCAAACTACACCTATTTGGTGTTCAACGAGCTCTACATCAAGAGAATGAAGCTATGCAAGAGCACATTGAGCAAGTTGCCGCCGGCTTGCGTCATTCCGAAGAGCGCACAAGAGAGCAATTCGACACCATCAACGCCAACATGTCTACTCAATTTGATGAGCTACAGACATTGATAATCAATCGACGCTCTTCATCTACGTCATCTCAAAGCCGAAGCCGCTCAAGTCACCATCCCGAGTACACTTCTGGATCAAGTACAGCTACATCGAACACTCTTCGCCAAGCCACGCGTCAAGCCTGACATGACAACCGGAACCCATTTCATGACAAGAGTTCACAAGAACTATTTGAAGAGCAAGAACATCGACAACGTCAAAACCAAGCTACACTTGAGCAAGCACAAGAAAGGCAACGACTATGCCAACAAGAAGAATAGAAAGGGCGCCAACGCCAACAAGAGCATGATGCCGAGACACAATGTCAAGTACAACAACGGCGTGAAGAACAAGCTCTTGAAGTGCAACATGCACTACGTGACTCACATCGCAATGTTGTAACACGCAATCGACAGAATCGTCAAGAGGAAGAAGCACTTCGAGATGAAGTTCAAGAAAGGTGCTTTCAAGCGAGAATGCAACATCAAGCTCCTCCTCAAGCGAGACAAGAGCAACAAGCTCAACAAGAAACACAAGTTCAGCAAGAACAACATAATGATGAACATAAACCATGCCAAGAGCACAATGAGGTTGACAATCCTCAACGTCAAGAACGCCCTCCCAATAGGCAAGCCAACAACAAAGAAAACCGCTATGGCAAGCTCAAGTTCATAATGCGAAAGTTCTCTGGAAGCATTGATCCCGAAGACTATCTCTCATGGGCATTGAAGTTGACAAGAACTTTCGACTCCACAACTTTGATAAATAAAATAAGATCGCAATGGCATCCCTTGAGTTCTAAGACTATGTTCTTATTTGGTGGGAGCAAGTCATCAAGCGAAGAGAAGCAAAAGGTGAGCCACCCATCACTACTTGGAGTCAAATGAAGGATGTCATGGGAGGGCGTTTTGTGCCAATGCACTACAACCGCGACTTGTTCAGAAAGTTGCAACTCCTCAAGCAAGGAACCAAGTCTGTTGAAGAGTATTACAAGGAAATGGAGATTCCCATGATACGATCCAAGGTCATGGAAGATGAAGAGCAAACTATGGCAGTACATCAAAGCCAAAGAGAATGTTGTGGCGGATGCGCTTTCCCACAAATGCATGCTTGTTACCCAACTTGAATTGAATGTTATTGGCTTTGAGCACATAAAAGATTTTATGAGCATGATCATGATCATTTCTTTGCAAATTCTTAGGCTAAGTTTGTGAGGCATACTTCTTGGGAATGATATTACATCAAGGATGGTTATCATATGAGAGCTAACAAACTTTGCATTCCCAGGTCTTCTCTTCATTTGCTCCTTTTGCAAGAATCTCATGGAGGAGGACTTATGGGACATTTCGAACACGACAAGACATTTGTGACGCTCTCCAAGAACTATTATTGGCCCAAGATGTTCTGTGACGTCTCACGCTTCACCATCCAGTGCTCTACATGCCGCAAAGCTAAGTCTAAAGCTCAATCCCACAGTCTTTACATGCCACTTCCTATTCCACATCAACCTTGGGAAGACATTAGCATGTACTTTGTACTTGGTTTACCTAGGACTCAAAATGGCATGGATTCTATTTTTGTTGTTGTGGATACATTTCCTGGCTCAGTTCATTCCAGGCAACAAGATAGACGATGCTTCACATGTTGCAAATCTCTTTTGTAGGGAAATCTTGCGCCTACATTGAGTGCCCAAGACGATCATCTAGGATGGTGACGTCAAGTTCCTAAGCTACTTTTGGAAGACGCTTTGCGCCAAGCTCGGAATCAAGCTACTATTCTCTTCGGCATACCACCCACAAACCAACGGCCAAACAGAGGTGATGAAACGCACACTTTCGACGCTTCTTCGCGTGTTGATCAAGAAGAACATCAAGGAATGGGAGAAATGCTTACCCATCGCAGAGTACGCCTACAACCACGCAAGACACTCAACAACCGGCAAGTCCCCCTTCGAGGTCGTCTACAGCTTCAACCCGTTGTCTCCATTGGACATTCTTCCTCTACCTCTCCAAGAGCGCACCAACACGGACGCGAGTGCACGAGCAAGTTATCTCAAGAAGATGCATGAAGATACAGGAGCAACGATCGAGCGTCAAGTACACCACCCCGCCACCAAGCTCAACGTCAACAAGACACCAATGGTGTCCCAACCGGGAGATCTCGTATGGCTTCATCTTCGTAAGGACCACTTCGCCAACGAGCACAAGTCCAAACTCCTACCTCAAGCCGACGGACGCTTACAAGATTGACATCCCACACGACAAGTACAACATAAGAGACATCTTGCACGTCAAAGACTTGGCCATCTACCATTGTGAGGAAGCTTTTGATCCGAGGTCTGATCTCTCCCAAGGGGGGGAGATGATGCAAAGCATCCCACGAGCAACCCCATGGACGTATCGACATCTCCTACAACACCACTTGGACCAATGAAAAGAGCTCGAGCAAGGGCTATCAAAGATAAGGTGAACTCGCTGCTCCCCGAACTACCACTTTCTTAACATGAGACATGGCTACTACCTAAGGCAGAGATCCTATGCATGATCAGGTATCAAGAGAACGAACGTGAAGGTGCTACGCCAAATGATCAAGCCAGCGAGGACAAGTGTGAGGGCCAAGAGATAGAGCTTCCAGAGAAGTCCCAGCCACCGGACAACCGGCCGGGACCAGACGTTCGGCGCCTGAAGGGTGCCCCAGCCAGAAGAGGCCAGGACAGAACATGTTGCACCGGCCGGACGACCGTCCTGCACTGGACGTCCGATGACTCCAAGGCTCCGGATTTCCGAGACCAACCGGACGACCGGCCACCACCGGACGTCCAACATTTCGCAACAGAATGAAATTAGCGGAAATCCGAAGACTTTCGGACGTCCGGTCCCTCACGAGCGACCGGATGTCCGGTAGCCAGTGGACGTTCGCTACCTCGGCGCATTGAAACATTTAGGGCCGAGGCCCATGTACCCCTTCATGTAGCTAGACTATATATACTCTTTCTCCTCCTCCTAGCTAGGTTTAGCATTGTGTTTGCTCATTTTAGGCCTAGAGATTTGCTCATCTAGTGGTTCTACTCTTTTGAGAGACCGCTGCCCCTCTTCAGAGAAGATCCACACTGGATTCAAGACCTCCTTACGGAGAAGACCCTCACGGGATCAATTCCTCCTCACGGAGAAGACTATCTTATGTATCGTCTATTATTGTATTTGGATCATCGTAATACTCGTGTTGTGCATCGTTCTAGCATATGTGTGATTGTTCTTGTCGTTCTTGAGTGTTTCCTCTTTGTGATTTATCCCCGTGTTCATCGTGTTCTTCGTGGGATCCCTCCTTTTCATGAAATATCGGCCCCCTAGGGTTCCTCCCTACACCACTTTTGCTCTCCCTCGTATTGATTAAAACATTGATTCTACGAGGGGTTGTGAGCGTTTGAGATTTCTGGATGCTTACTCCGGTTATCATTAGATCAAGATGGCAGTTAAGGACCAGGAGAATACTGCTTTTATCACTCCTTTTGGAGCCTTCTACTATGTATCTATGCCTTCTGGGCTGAAGAGTACCCAGAAGACTTGTCGGCATTGTGTTGAGAATTGCCTCCACAATGAAATTGGACGCAATGTTCATGCCTATGTGGGTGACATAGTTGTGAAATCATGGAAGAAAGAGACCTTGTTTGATGATCTGAAGGAGACCTTTGACAACTTCCGAGTCTACAAAATGATGCTTAACTCGGCCAAGTGTGTTTTCGGTGTTCCACCTGGTAAACTATTGGGCTTTTTGGTTTCTGAGAGAGGCATTGAAGCTAACCGGGAGAAAATCAAGGCTATCACTTCTTTGGCTAAACTGGTGTGTATCAACGATGTTCCGCATTTGGCGGGTCGTATTGCGGCCTTAATCCGGTTTATCAGCCGCCTAGGAGAAAAGGCTATCCCTTTGTACCAGATGATGAAGAAAACAGACCACTTTGTCTCGAGTGATGCTGCTAATCAGGCGTTTGAGGCACTGAAAAAACAATTGGCTGAGCCGCCGGTCCTTGCAGCTCCCATTGATAAGGAGCCCTTGCTTTTATTTGTGGCTGCCAACAGCAGAACCGTCAGCGTAGTGGCTGTTGTGGAAGGAAAAGAGCCAGGCAAGGAATATCCGGTTCACAGGCCGGTTTGCTATGTCAGTGAGGTACTCATCAAATCCAAACAGAGATACCCACATTGGCATAAGCTAGTTTATGGAGTGTTCATGGCTAGTCGCAAGTTGAAACAATATTTCCTTGGTCATCCCATCACTGTGGTCAGTTCTGCTCCCCTAGGAGATATTATTCAAAACAAAGAAGCCACAGGCCGGGTGGCCAAGTGGGCAATTGAGCTTGGACCCCATGGTTTGAAATATATGCCTCGGACAGCTATCAAGTCTCAAGCACTTGTGGATTTCATCTATGACTGGATAGAGCAGCAGATACCTGAGGAGAAGCCTGATAACACCTATTGGACTATCCATTTTGATGGATCCAGGTAGTTGAAAGGCCTGGGTGCTGGTGTTATTTTGACTCCCCCACGAGGTGATAAGTTTAGCTATGTTTTAAGATTGGTGTTCCCTTGTACTGACAATGCAGCTGAGGACATGGGATTATCAAGTGGAGAAGACTCTTTAGCCTTGATCCATAGTCTTTGGATGGCTAAAGACATGAATTTAAGCCGGGTGAGGTGTTTTGGCGACTCAGATTTGGTGGCTCAGCAAGTTTCAGGAACATGGGATTCCAAAGACCCGCTCATGGCGACTTATCACCGGGTGGTTGATGCAATTGCTGGTCATTTCAAGGGTTATCAAGTGGAACATGTTGATCGAAGGAAAAATGGGGTGTTTGATGCGTTAAGCCAGCTGGGCTCTCAGCGTAAGCCGGTGCCACCCAAAGTTTTCCTTGATATTTTGAATAACCCTTCAATTAAATTACCTACAAAGGAGGATCTTGCTATCCCTGACCTGGAGGCACAATTGGTAGCGGCTCCTCATGTTATTCCTGATTGGACAGTTCCATATTTGACTTATATGACCCGGATTGAGTTACCTGAGGATGAAACTTTGGCCAGGAAGATAACCTGAAGATCTAAGTCGATGACTATTGTCAATGGTGAGGTGCACCGATGCAGTGCCACATGGGTGTTTCAACGTTGCATTTCTTCTGAGGAGGGTCGTGAGATTCTACGAAAGATTCATGAAGGAGATTGTGGTCATCACGCCGGCTCTAAGTATCTCGTGGCCAAAGCCTTTCGTCATGGGTTTTATTGATTGACGGCTCATGTCGATGCACAAGATCTGGTTAGCAAGTGTGACTTTGTGGTTTATTGACCGACAGCTCATGCTCAAGCCTTAGGGTATCGTTTAGACTTTAGGTTTTGTTTAGATTAAAGTTTGACATAGCTACAACTTCGCGTACTTTGTTTGTGTTCAACGACTAGACAAAGACGTCACAGAACTCCACTTAATCAATAAAGCTTTCCTCTTAAATTCGCAATATCCGGATTGCAATCTCAGTTTCTTGCTTGTTCTTCATTTGCCTGCAGGAAAAAGACCTTCGTGGTCAGGTTGATCATGCGTCGGCGTGGTCAATAACCTCTCGGAGTTGGTTTAGCGATTCCTAAGGCGCGACGTCCTCGCACGTTCATAGTCGGATCATCAAAGTCGACTTCCTCCCAAACGATAACCACCATCTCATCGAAAGACAGGACACCTTTGATTCTATCACTCGACTCGCGTAACCCTATGATAAACAGGGTGGCGGTGGTGTCACGTGCTCGTCTCGGCATCCGGCCTCACTACCGCGACGACGTCCGCCTCGACTCACGTTACCATAACATAGACAGGATGGCGGTGGTGTCACGTGCTCGTCTCAGCGTCTGTCGTCGCTAGCACGACGACGCCCGCCTCGACTCGGGTAACCCTAAGATACACAGGGTGGCGGTGGTGTCACATGCTCGTCTTGCGGTCTGAGTTCACTACCGTGATGATGTCTGCCTCGACTTGCGTTATCCTAAGATAGACATGGTGGCATTGTTGTCACGTGCTCGTCTCGGCGTCCGTCGTCGCCACCACGACGACGTCCGCCTCGACTCATCTCACCCTAAGATAGACAGGGTGGCGATGGTGTCACGTGCTCGTCTTGGTGTCCATCGTCCCTACCATGACGACGTACACCTGGACTCACGTAACCCTAAGATAGACAAGGCAGCATTGGTCTCTCGTGCTCGTCTCGGCGTCCGTCGTCGGTACTGCAGCAACGTCCACCTCGACTCGCGTTAACCTAAGATAGACAGGGTGGCGGTGGTGTCACGTGCTCGTCTCGACGTCCATCGTCGCTACCGCGACAACGTTCGCCTTGACTCGTGTTACCCTAAGATAGATAGGGTGGCATTGGTGTCACATGCTCATCTCGGCGTCCGTCGTTGCTACGGCGATGACATCCGCCTCAACTCACGTAACCCTTAGATAGATAGGGTGGCGGTGGTTTCACATGCTCGTCTTGGCATCCGTCATCGCTACTGTGACGACATCTGATGCGGGGACAACCCGATAGGGGGCCGATCTTTCACTAAAAGGAGGGATTACAAGGAAGAACATGAAGAACACGAGGGACAACATGAAAGAAACACGAAGAGAACACTCAGATCAACAAGTTTAGGTCACACATATGCTAGATCTGGAAATACAAAGGGTGATACATGATCCACGATCAACTAAGGATGATACAAGTTGCGATAGTCTTCTCCGTGAGGAGGTCTTGAATCCATGTGGATTTTCTCCATGGAGGTCGCGGTCTCTCGAGGAGATGAACCACTAAGGATGAGCAAGGCTCTATCTCTAGAAATAATCTATCACAATGCTAACCCTGAAAAGAGGTAGGTGGAGGAGTATAAATAGTCTAGGGGCGAAGGGGTACATGGGCCTCGGCCCAGGAGTAAACGGCACGCGCAGGGAGCGGACGTCCACTGGGCACCGGACGTCCGGTGGCTCGTGAGGGACCGGACGTCCGGAAGTCCTCGGATGTCTACTATTTTGTTCTGTCGTGGGATTACGGGCATCCGGAGAAGGCCGGACGTCCGGTCGCCGGTCGTCTAGTGGGCGTCGGTCATCCGGAGCCTGGGACGAGTCGGGCGTCCCGTGCGGGCCGGTCGTCCGGAGCCTATAGCTCTTCGGGCAGCTTCTCTTGGTCATTGAACTTGCCATCCTTGACACCTTGTCCATTGGGTGTAGCTACACTGTGGCCTTTATCCAAGCACCTGATCATGCATAAAAGTTCTGTCTTAGGTAGTAGCCATGTCTCGAGCGGTGAAAGTGGTATTTCGGAGAGGAGCGAGTTCACCTTATCTTCGATAGTCCTTGCACGAGCACTTGTCATTGGTCCAAGAGGCATGTCCATGGGGATGCTTTAGGGAAGCTCCGCATCATCCCCCCCCCCTTGGGAGAGATCTGACCCCGGATCAAAATCATCATCACCATGGAAAGGAGAGAAATCCTTGATGTTGAAGGTATCGCTCACATTGTACTTGACGTGTGGGATGTCGATCTTGTAAGCATTGTTGTTGTAGCGTGCTAGCACCTTCAAGGGTCCGTTGGCTCGAGGTAGGAGTTTGGACTTGCGTTCGTTGGGGAAGTGGTCCTTGTGAAGATGAAGCCATACGAGATCTCCCAGTTGGAACACCATTGGTGTCTTGTTGACGATGAGCCTTGTGGCGAGGCGATGTACTTGGTGCTCGATTGTTGCCCTTGTATCTTTGTGCATCTTCTTGAGAAAACTTTCTCGAGCACTTGCATCCATGTTGGTGCGCACTTGTAGAGGTAGATGGAGAATTTCCAATGGGGACAAAGGGTTGAAGCCATAGACGACGTCGCCAGGGGACTTTCCGGTTGTTGAATGTCTTGTGCAGTTGTAGGCGTACTCGTCGATGGGCAAGCATTGCTCCCATTCCTTGATGCTCTTCTTGATCAACACGCAAATAAGCATAGATAGCATCATGTTCGTCACCTCCGTTTGGTCGTCCGTTTGTGGATGGTATGTCGAAGAGAATAGTAGCTTGATGTCGAGTTTGGCGCATAGAGTCTTCAAAAAATAGCTTAGGAACTGAACAACGCGATCCGAGACGATCGTCTTGGGCACTCCGTGTGGGCGCAAGATTTCCCTACAAAAGAGATTCTCAACATGTGAAACATCGTCTATCTTTTTGCAAGGAATGAAATGAGGCATTTTGGAAAATCTATCCACAACAACAAACACGGAATCCTTTCCATTTTGAGTTCTAGGCAAACCAAGTACAAAGTCCATGCTAATGTCCTCCCAAGATTGGTATCGAATAGGTAGTGGCATGTAAAGACTGTGGGATTGAGCTTTGGACTTAGCTTTGTGGCATGTAGAGCACCGGTTGGTGAAGCGTGAGATGACGCGGAACATCTGGGGCCAAAAGTAATTCTTGGACAGCGTTGTGAATGTCTTGTCGCGTCCGAAATGTCCCATAAGTCCTCCTCCATGAGATTCTTGCAAAAGGAGCACATGAAGAGACGACTCGGGAATGAAAAGTTTGTTAGCTCTCATAAGATATCCATCCTTGATATAATATCGTTCCCAAGAAGTGTGCGTCACACATTTGGCATAAGGATTTGCAAAGAAAGGATCATGCTCATACAAGTCTTTTATGTGCTCAAAGCCAATAACATTCAACTCAAGTTGGGTAACAAGCATGTATTTGCGGGAAAGTGCATCCGCCAAAACATTCTCTTTGCCTTTGATGTACTTGATGACATAGGGAAAAGACTCTATGAACTCACTCCACTTAGCATGACGCTTGTTCAACTTAGTTTGACCCTTGAGATACCTGAGCGTCTCATGGTCCATGTGAAGAATGAATTCACGGGGTCGAAGATAGTGTTCCCGAAAACGCAAAACACTCACCAAGGCATAGAGCTCTTTATCATAAATGGGGTAGTTAAGTTGCGCACCGGAAAGTTTTTCGCTAAAATACGCAATCGGGCGCTTTTCTTGCATTAACATGCCTCCTATGGCGGTACCACTAGCGTCACAATGTATATCAAACGGTTTGTCAAAGTTTGGTAGGGCAAGAAGTGGTGCGTGGGTGAGCAAGGTTTTTAGCTCATTGAACGCGGTGTCTTGCGAAGGACCCCAAACAAAGGGTGTGTTCTTCCTGCTCAAGGCGTGTAGAGGCATAGCAATTGTGCTAAAGTCCTTCACAAAACATTGATAGAAACTGGCTAAACCAAGAAAGCTACGCACTTGTTGGAGATTCGTTGGTTGGGGCCAAGTTTTAATTGCTTCAATTTTATTTTCATCAACATGAACACCTTGTGAAGAAACGACAAATCCTAGGAAAACAACCTTATCAACGCCAAATGTGCATTTATCCATGTTGGCATAGAGGCGTTCTTTTTGAAGGGTTTGAAAAACCATATGGATGTGTGTGACGTGATCCTCAAGCGACTTCCTAAAGACGAGGATGTCATCAAAGTAAACCACTACAAAGACGCATATATAAGGTCGAAGAACGAAATGCATGAGACGCATGAATGAGTCGGGCGCTTCTGATAAGCCCATCGGCATGACTAACCACTCATATAACCCAAACTTGGTTTTGAAAGTTGTTTTCCATTCATCACCCTTTTGAATGCGAATTTGGTAATAACCACTTTTAAGATCGATTTTTGAAAATATGGTAGCACCACATAATTCATCAAGCATGTCGTCTAAGCATGGAATAGGGTGACGGTATCTAACGATATTTATCGGACGACAATCGAAGAACATGCGAAAAATTGCATCTTTCTTAGACACGAGAATAACCGGAACGGCACAAGGGCTTAAGCTTTCATGTACATGACCTTTGTCGATGAGTTATTGTACTTGACGTTGTATCTCCTTGGTTTCCTCGGGGTTGACGTGGTAAGGAGCCCTATTCGGAAGTAGTGCGCCGGGTATGAGGTCGATACGGTGTTCGATGCCTTGAAGTGGAGGTAGACCCGGTGATAGCTCATCGGGACAGACGTCCGAGAATTCCTGCAACAATTGAGACAACACTGAAGGTAGAGGTGGTGAGGTGTTAGTAGGTTTTGCTTCCCCTTTGCATAGAAGCACAAGGTGAAAGATGCTCGATGGGTGCTCACACACTTCCCTCATCTCACCTTTGGTGGCGAATAACACTAGTTGTTTCTTGTCGCTCATTGTGGAGGTGCTCGAATTTGGCTTGTGGCTCTCACTCTCCTTTTGATGGTTCACTCTCTCACCATTCTCTCCATGATGGTTGGTAGGTATTTGTTTGTCGGCGGCTACTTGACTTGGTGACATTGGGCGTAGCACGAACTCTTTTCCCTCCATCTTGAAGCTATAATGGTTGGTCCATCTGTTGTGGGTGACTCTGCGATCGTATTGCCATGGTCGTCCTAGAAGAAGGTGGCACACGGACATAGGGACCACGTCACACTCAAGTGTGTCCTCATAGGCGCCTATCTTGAAGGATACTTGCACGGTGTGCTTGACTCGAATAGTTCCGGCGTCTCTAAGCCATTGGACCTTGTAGGGATGATGGTGCTTCGTCTTGACCAATTGTAGCTTGTCGCATAGCTCTTCACTGGCCAAGTTATGACAACTTCCTCCATCAATGATAACTTTGACGGAACGTCCATTGATGTCGGCCTTGGTATGGAAGATGTGACATCGTTGATCTTCATCTTGATGATGTTGAAGTGTCAAAAACTTGGAGACAACGAGATTGGGACTCAAGTCATTATCGCAAAACACTTGATTGTCTTCATCTTCATTCACTTGGCGATGCATAGCTACGTGTTCAAGGGCTTCCATCTTATTATCGTTCATTGAGGCATATGATATGTCATCATTGATGACCATGGTGCGAACAGTCTTGCACTCAAATGACCTGTGGCCTCGTCCTTGGCATTTGAAACACTTGATGGAACTCGTCTTGGAGGTGTCCTCGGTTGGAGTTGTAGATGATGAAGCTCTTGGCTTGAAGTTGTTCGTAGACGGGCGACTTGATGTAGTAGAATTCTTGTAGCTTGACTTGTCACCTAATCTTGTAGATGGTTTGGTAGAGGTAGGAAGTGCTGAAGTCGTTGAAGCTTGGTTGTAGAGCCGTAGTTCTTGGAGGTGAACTTGGAGTACTTGTAGTCTTCTTGTACTTGTCGCTCTGCTTTAGTTGCTTGGTGTACTAGCTCTAGGAGATTCGTGTATGGTTGGAAGTCCGCGATCTTCTTGATAGGATAGTTGAGTCCATTCAAGAATCTCTCCATAGTTTTCTCTTCATCTTCCGTGATGTTGGATCTTATCATTGAAACCTCCATTTCCTTGTAGTACTCTTCAACGGACTTGGTTCCTTGCTGGAGGAGTTGCAACTTTTTGAACAAGTCACGGTTGTAGTGTGTTGGCACGAAACGTGCTCTCATGACTTCCTTCATTTGACTCCAAGTAGTGATAGGTGGTTCTTCTTTTGCTTCTCTTCTCTCGATGACTTGCTCCCACCAAATGAGAACATAGTCTTGGAACTGAAGGGATGCCATTGCGATCTTCTTTTCCTCATCAAAGTTGTGGAGGCGAAAGATCTTGTCAATTTTCAATGCCCATGAAAGGTAGTCTTCGGGATCAATGCTTCCGGAGGACTTTGGCATGGTGAACTGGAGCATGCCATAGCGATGCTCTTCATTGTTTGCTTGCCTATTGTGAGGGCGTTCTTGATTTGGAAGATTGTCAACCGCATGTTGCTCTTGGCGGAGTTGATGCTCATTGTCATGTTGTTCTTGCCGAGCGTGTGGTTCTTGTTGAGCATGTTTCTCTTGTCATGCTTGAGGAGGAACTTATCGTTGCATTCGTGCTTGGTAACACCTTTCTTGCATCTCATCTTGAAGTGCTTCATCTTCTTCACAAATGTGTCGATCGCGAGTTGCAACATTGTGATGTGAGTCATGGAGGGCACGTTGCGCCTCATGAGCTTGAGCTTCTCGGTGTTGTTTAACTTGACGTTGTGCCTCGGCATCTTGCTCTTCTTGGTGTTGACGCGCTCGCTCTTGTTGTTGTTAACGCGCTTGTTATTCTTCTTGTTGGCGTAGTCGTTGCCGTTCTTGTGCTTGCTCAAGTGTAGCTTGGTTTTGACGATGTCGACTTTCTTGCTCTTCAAATAGCTCTTGTGAAATCTTGTCATGAAGTGGGTTGCGGTTGTCATGTCGAGCTTGATGCATGGCTTGACGAAGAGTGTTCGATGTAGGTGTACTTGAGCCGTAAGTGTAGTCGGTATGACGACTTGAGCACCTCCGTCTTTGCGAGGATGTAGATGAAGATCGTCGGTTGTCTATTAATGTTCGTAGCTCGTCGAATTGGGTATACATATTGGTGTTGATGATATCGAATTTCTCTCATGTGAGTGCTTCAAATTATCGTGCGCCGGCGGCAACTTGCTCGATGTCCTCTTGCATAGCTTCATTCTCTTGATGTAGAGCTCATTGGACACCAAATAGATGTAGTTTGGAGACGTAGTTGTTCGAATCTTGAGGATCTTCGAAGAGCGGGTTCGTAGATGTACTTGGCCAATCCATCATTGCAAGAAAGAATGTGTGAGTTGAAGAAAGGAAGAACTATACCAAATGTACCTTGACCTAAGTTGAAGGTGGATCAATGATCACTCAATAGTATAACCCGGAAATAGCACAACTGGTACCATATATTATCGATCTCTCACACCTACACAAATAAACCTTTGGGTGGAGCTTGGTTAGGATGGTGCACCGAAGTATGCAATCGTTAATAAGACTCAATGATGTTGAAAATGATTCGCAATTTTACAAAACAACAAGAAGACCAATAGCTATAAAGGTACACGGAAACACACGCGCAAATAGATAAATGGGGTCGTGCAAACCAAGGGTGAGCGGAAATGTTCTTGTTGCACAACACTAGAGAGATGTTAACACGATTGCATTATAGGCGGATACGAGACTTGTGCACGACCTACTAGGCAAAAATGCAACGACCTCTATCCCAAGTATGCTATATGTTCGTTGTTACTATGCAATGATCCAAGATGATCAAGTATGATACCATATGATATGATATGTTTGGATGCAATGCTATGGTTCTTGCCTAAAAGCTCTTTGCTTATCTTTTTCTTTTGCTTACAGGATTGATTGGCTCTTTGTCTTTGAGCTCTTTTGCTAGGGTACTTATATGATGCTATTCGAACCAAGATAGCAATTGTATGCTATGGCAACCATGTAACAGAAGAGATGGTGATAAGATGGCACTATGACTTGTATTATGATATGTTGTGGCTCAATGATGTCTAATGTGCACAAGTGTCGTTGCCCGGCAATACTCGAATGGCTAGTCTCAAAGGGAAAGCTACGCAAAACGGTCGATGAGGGTTTATCAATGCAAAAGCAAGGTTGAGTATACAAGGTGTCGTCGATGTTACCGTCCGTGTCGAGGTTGAGAAGTAGTCTTGTCGATGTCGTCCCGTTCAAAGATAGCCGAAACACACAAGGAAATGGGTAAACCACAACTCAAAGGATCCAAGACAACAGAGAATAAAAACATAGTGATGGTGGTTAGGTAATGGTGGTAGTGGTAGGGTATATGTGGGATTGGAAATGGGTATGCGTGTGCGGAAGGTTGAACGAAAACTGAGGAAATTCAGTTTCGTCAGGGTTCAGCGGACGTCCGATGGTTGGCCGGTCGTCCGGTCGCCAGACGTCCGGTAAGGTGGCGGACGACCGGTGCCTGGGCGATTTCTGGCTCAGGCAAAACAGCTAGGGTTCGTGGTAAATGTGGCCAAATTGGTCAAAATTGGCTGAATTTGTGGGAGAAATATGGAGAAAAGGTGGGGAAAAGCTAGATCCACTCGTGGCAAAGCAAATCCACAGATAAAATCCAACAAAACTTTGTCAAATCAACAAATCACAGAAAAATTGAGGCTATTTTTGTGGGGAATTTTTGAAATTGGGACAAAATCAACAAACCAAGGCTAGAAAACAAGGGTAGGAGCACCAATTTCGTGAGAAACTTTGGTTCTTGATACCATATGATGCGGGGGCAACTTGATAGGAGGCCGATCTTTCACGAAAAGGAGGGATTCCGAGGAAGAACATGAAGAACACGAGGGACAACACGAAAGAAACACGAAGAGAACACTCAAATCAAGAAGTTTAGGTCACACATATGCTAGATCCGGAAATACAAAGGGTGATACACGATCCACGATCAACTAAGGACGATACAAGTAGTGATAGTCTTCTCCGGGAGGAGGTCTTGAATCCGTGTGGATCTTCTCCGGGGAGGTCGCGGTATCTCGGGGAGATGAACCACTAAGGATGAGCAAGGCTCTATCTCTAGAATGAGCTATCACAATGCTAAGCCTAAAAAGAGGTAGGTGGAGGAGTATAAATAGTCTAGGGGCAAAGGGGTACACAGGCCTCGGCCCAGGAGTAAATGGCGCACACAGGGAGCAGACGTCCGCTGGGCACCGGATGTTCGGTGGCTCATGAGGGACCGGACATCCACTATTTTGTTCTGTCATGGGATTACGGGCGTCCGGAGAAGGCCGGACATCCGGTCGCCGGTCGTCAAGTGGGCGTCGGTCATCTGGAGCCTCGGATGTGTTGGACGTCCGGTGCGGGCTGGTCGTCCGGAGCCTGTAGCTCTTCGGGCAGCTTCTCTTGGTCCTTGAACTTGCCTTCCTTGCCACATTGTCCAGCAGGTGTAGCTACACCGTAGCCTTCTTCCAAGCACCTGATCATGCATAAAGTTTCCGTCTTAGGTAGTAGCCATGTCTCGAGCGGTGAAAGTGGTATTTCGGAGAGGAGCGAGTTCACCTTATCTTCGATAGCCCTTGCACGAGCTCTTATCATTGGTCCAAGAGGCATGTCCATGGGGATGTTTGAGGGATGCTCCGCATCAACATCCACCTCAACTCGCGTAACCCTAATATAGACAAGATAGCCGTGGTGTCACGTGCCCGTCTCGGCGTCAGTCGTCGCTACCGCGACGACGTCCTCCTCGACTCGCATATCCCTAAGATAGACAGATTGGCGGTGGTGTCACGTGCTCGTCTTGATGTTCATCGTCGCTACCGCAACGACATCTGCCTCGACTCGCATAACCTTAAAATAGACAGGGTGGCGGTGGTGTCACGTGCTCGTCTCAGCGTCCCTCATCGCTACCGCGACGACGTCCGCCTCGACTCGCGTTACCCTAAGATAGACAGGGTGGCGGTAGTATCACGTGCTCGTCTTGGCGTCCGTCGTAGCTACCGCCTCGACTCGCGTTACCCTAAGATAGACAGGGTGGCAGTGGTGTCATGTCCTTATCTCAGCGTCCATTGTCGCTACTGCGATGACATCCGCCTCGACTAGCATAACCCTAAAATAGACAGGTTGGCATTGGTGTCACGTGCTCATCTCAGCGTCCGTCGTCGGTACCGTAGTGACGTCCGCCTCGACTCACGTTACCCTAAGATAGACAGGGTGGTGGTGGTGTCACGTGCTTGTCTCGGGGTCCATCTTCGTTACCGCGACAACGTTCGCCTCAACACGCGTTACCCTAAGATAGACAAGGTGGCATTGGTGTCATGTGCTCGTGTCGGCGTCTATCGTTGGTACCGCGACGACGTCCGCCTCGACTCGCATTACCCTAAGATAGACAGGGTGGTGGTGGTTTCACGTGCTTGTCTTGGCATCCAGCATTGCTACCGCGACAACGTTCGCCTCGACTCATGTTACCCTAAGATAGACAGGGTGGCATTGGTGTCACTTGCTCGTCTCGTTGTCCGTCGTCGCTACCACGACGACATCTGCCTCGACTCGCATAACCCTAAGATAGAAAAGATGACCTTGGTGTCATGTGCTCGTCTCGGCATCAGTCATCGCTACCGTGACGACGTCCTCCTCGACTCGCGTATCCCTAAGATAGACAGGTTGATGGTGGTGTCACGTGCTCGTCTTGATGTTCATCGTTAGTACCGCGATGATGTCCACCTCGACTCGCATTACCTAAAGATAGACAGGATGGTGGTCATGTCACGTGCTCGTCTCGGTGTCCGTCGTCACTACCGCGATTACGTCCGCCTCGACTTGCGTAACCCTAAAAACACAGGGCCGCGGTGGTGTCACATGCTCGTCTTGGCGTCCCTCGTCGCTACCGCGACGACGTCCGCCTCGACTCGCATTACCCTAAGATAGATAGGGTGGTGGTGGTGTCACGTGCTCGTCTCAGCGTCCGTCCTCGCTACCGCCACAATGACCGTCTCGACTCGAGTTACCCTTAGATAGACAGGGTGGTGGTGGTGTCACATGCTTGTCTCGGCATCCGTCGTCACTACCTCAATGACATACGCCTCGACTAGCGTAACCCTAAGATAGACAGGGTAGCATTGGTGTCATGTGCTCGTCTTGGCGTCTGCCGTCGGTACCGCGGCGACGTCCGCCTTGACTCGCGTTACACTAAGATAGACAGGGTGGCGGTGGTGTAGCGTGCTCGTCTTGGCGTCCATCGTCGCTACCGCGACAACGTTCGCCTCGACTCGCGTTACCCTAAGATAGATAGGGTGGCATTGGTTTCACGTACTCGTCTCGGCGTCCATCGTCGCTACCGCAATGACGTCCGCCTAGACTCGCGTAACCCTTAGATAGACAGGGTGGCGGTGGTATCACGTGCTCGTCTCGGCGTCCGTCGTCACTACCGCGATGACATCCGCCTCGACTCGCATATCCCTTAGATAGAAAAGGTGGTCGTGGTGTCACGTGCTCGTCTCGGCATCCATCGTCGCTACAACGACTACGTCCGCCTTGACTCGTATATCCCTAAGATAGACAAGTTGGCGGTGGTGTCACGTGCTCATCTTGATGTCCGTCGTCACTACCGCGATGACGTCCACCTCGACTCGCCATACCCAAAGATAGACAGGGTCGCGGTCGTGTCACGTGCTCGTCTCGGCGAGGACGTCCGCCTCGACTCGTGTAACCCTAAGATAGACAGGGTGGCGGTGGTGTCACGTGCTCGTATAGGCGTCCGTCGTCGCTACCTCGACGACGACCGGCCGCCTCGACTCATGTTAACCTAAGATAGACAGGGTGGCGGTGGTGCCATGTGCTCGTCTCGGCGTCCGTCGTCGCTACCGCGACAATTTCCTCCTCGACTCGCGTTATCCTAAGATAGACAGGGTGGCATTGGTGTCATGTTCTTGTCTCGGCGTCCGTCGTGGCTACCGCAATGACTTCCGCCTTGACTCGCGTGACCGTAAGATAGACAAGGTGAAAGTGCAACTATTCCCCGGGTGGTTTTGTTAATTACTAACAACATATTGCTCATTGAACTAATATCCTTTCAAGAAAAATATTTCATGAAGTTCAATGATTGGCATGGCATGGATTAGAGATGTGGACCCCTCAAAAAGCTAAGGACAAAGATTGGCAACAGCTCAAGACTCTACATTTTTATTTTAGTGATCCAAGACCACATTGAGTCCATAGGAAAAGCCCGTACTACTAGAAGTGGATGAGGTGTTCCTTAATGGTCTACTTGCTCAAAATGCTTAGTGATATTTCTCCAAATCCCTCAACTAATTTCTCATTTCCACATTTGTCCCAAACCTAAAAGTCAAACTCAGCCCCACCAATTTGATCTATCCGGCGCCACCGAGTTCACTTGACATAGCCACTGCCACAAACCCTAATCAGTTCGGTCTCACCAATAGGGATTTCGGTCTCACCGAGATTGGATTGCAAACTCTCTGTTTCCTCTTCATAATGTTTCGGTCTAACCGAGATGAGCGAATCGGTCCCACCTAGTTGACAATGCAAACTCTCTATTTACTTTTTGTAACATTTTGGTCTCACCGAAATGAGCGATTGCTACCTCTTGAGCTTGTGTTGTATTCCCTCGAAGAGGAAAGGAAGATGCAGCACAGTAGCGTAAGTATTTCTCTCAGTTTATGAGAACCAAGGTATCAATCCAGTAGGAGACCACACGTGAGTCCCTCGCACCTGCACAAACAAATAAGAACTTTGCAGCCAACGCGATAAGGGGTTATCAATCCCTTTACGTTCACTTACGAGAGTGAGATCTGATAGAGATTATAGTTGATATTTTTGGTATTTTTAGTTTAATAAAACAGAAAATAAAAGCGGTAAAAGTAAAGTAAATGTAGATTGATATGTTGAGAATAGACCCGGGGGCCATAGTTTTCTCTAGTGGCTTCTCTCATGATAGCGATATTCTACGGCGGGTAAACAAATTACTGTCGAGCAATTGATAGAAAAGCGAATAATTATGAGACTATCTAGGCATGATTATTGTATATAGGCATCACGTCCGAGACAAGTAGACCTACTCCTGCCTGCATCTACTACTATTACTCCACACATCGACCGCTATCCAGCATGCATCTAGTGTATTGAGTTCATAAGAACAGAGTAACGCCTTAAGCAAGATGACATGATGTAGAGGGATAAACTCAAGCAATATGATGTAAACCCCATCTTTTTATCCTCGATGGCAACAATACAATACGTGCCTTGCTACCCCTACTGGCCTTCTGAAGAAAACGAACACTTCAGAGCTATTTGGTTTGGATGATGATGAGTCGGAGGTAGACCTTGACTCTCTTGGCTCCTTTTTATTCATCTTATTGACATGGATCATTATCAGGACACTGTGGAGGCCAGTCATGCAGATTGTGAAGAGGTAATTGTCCTTTCCTCCGGCTCAGAACCTTTGCCAGGACATAAAAATCGTCCAGTGTGCTGGAAAGTAAGGTTTTCTCACCCTTTAGCTTACTTCGATCCCAACTTTATTTTGAAGAAGCAGCAGCATGAAGCTCGTCGTACAACCCAAAACAGTGGCGGTGGGATTCTCTCCTCCGGCCTGCTCAATACACCGACTCGCGGTAAGCGCCAAGCAGAGGTTTCACAAATTTCTGACTTAGCATTTCCAAAGGCGGGTCTTATTCGACAACCTCTAAACCCTTCTGATTCAAACTATCAGGGAACTTCTCACTCTTCATCTGGTGATTCCACTGGGACTGAAGTTCCTTTGTTCAAAACTGTTCCTGGGTGAGAACACTTAAGCATGCTTAATTTAATACCTTACTCAACTGGTATACTAATATCATCATGTGTTTTACTTTCACAGCTATGGCCAAACCCAGCAAGAAGCTGAAGGTGAATAAATCGGCTAAAGATCCCAAGGTTGCTGACCCGGAGAAACGGACTATATCTGAGTCTTTGCATCAAACTTCTGAAGCAGCCATGGATGATCCACCACCAAGAGAGAACCACGTAACCATGGACACCATGAATGTTGATCCGGAGAATGTTGAGCTGCCCAGTCCTGCTCAGCCGGCTCATGAGACTGAAGAAATAATGGTTACTGGGATGGCTTATAGAGCACCAGGCAACCACACCGTTCTATCCAAGCACAGCACCAAATAAGAAATTTTTGTTGTTAACAAGGGCAAGAGGAAAGTAGACTTAGAAAAATATGCCCAGTTCAATGCTCATGAGATTTACTCAGGTTATCCATGCGAAGCTGCCCTTCAAGAACTCGAAACCACCGTGCGCCAGCCCCACGGTGGGCACCAACTATCATGGATTTGTCATGGCAGATGCCATAGGAATAGGACTTAGGTGTGGAACCATCGCAACAAGGTTAGCTTGAAGGGGTTAAACGGGACAAGAGACACTGAGAGTTTTTTATCCTGGTTCGGCCCCTCTCAATGAGGTCAAAGCCTAATCCAGCTAGGGTTGTATTGCCCGAGACTCAACAACCAGGGAGCGAATACGCTGGACCTAGTTCTCGAGCGATTGTTTCTTGAGTTAACCCGCTGCCGAGTCATCCCTTTATATACAGGCTGATGCCCGTCGGCTTACAAAGTCCCGGCCGGCTCATACACGTGTTCGGCTCGGTAACTAACTAAACTTGCCTTACAATATAAGTTAAGCATATGGCGGTTCACACCCAGGGGCCTCGGTTGAGACGGCGGTCAATATCATGTGAAATTCGGCTATCAGACCCTTCCGAAGCAGCTGAATAGTGGTCAATATCATGTGTTACCACGACTTTATGCAAGCGAGATCAGAAAATTCATAAGTGGGCGGTGAACTCGGTTGAGCTGGCGTTCCCCTGATACTTGCGGTGGTCTGAGCAGCCTATCGTATGAAGCCGTGAGGATCACCCACCCCAGGGTGACAATCCGGGTCAATTGGCTTTGGTGGTTGCACTTCAGGTGGGAGGATACAAGTTTACAAAGGAGCTTATGGATGGAGGCAGTAGTATCAATATCCTTTACTATGGTACTTTTCACCGTGTTTGCACACGAACACGTCACCGTGTACCCTCGACGTCGGGGGTGGTGCACCGCAGCTCACGTCGAAGGAGTCTCACCGGAAGCGCGATTCGCAAGTCGACCGGCGAGAGCTTTTGAAGACCCGAAACCCTACACTCCCGGGAGGGACCCCGTCGGGGAGTGCGGCGGCTATGGGCTTCCCTAGGCCGGTCAAGCCGCCCCCTAGAGCCTCGGTATTCGCAGCTCTTCAACACGAAGAACGACGAAGAACGAGGGAGTAAGAACGAGGAAGGAACAAAACGTAGATGAAAAAGTTGTAGATGCATTTGCGATTGTGTGTTGTTGTTCAATCGGCCGTCACCTCTTGAGTATATAAGAGGCGGCTGGACTTCCCGTGCAAGGAAAAGGCTTGGATTCATGTCCAAAACCCTAGCCAAATTCGGATTGGTTTTGTCCGAACTTTCCAATACTGTTCGGTTTAAACTGGCTGTACCTTGCGGGTAATTTTTGTGATGGTAAACAACCTCGGATGGAAAAGAGCCCAAAAGCAATCTTGACCGTTTTGACGAGACGAACAACTTTCATGTTGAACGTTTTTCTATTTGAAGCCATCTTCTAGAGCAAAACGGTCACGCAATACAGGCTGTTATTCGCGCTACCCATCAGACACGTGGCTGGTGGGGCGCGCCACTTATGGCTCTGTGACAGGGCTGTGTTCGGATGGCTGTAACTTTTGCATACGAACTCTGATTGGGACGATTTTTATATCAACATCGACCGTTTCGACGAGACGCACAACTTTCATTTTGAAACGTTTTCCATTTGAAGTCATCTTAATTGGGTTTTAAGCCATTTTTTAATCTGGTGTCATCATGAGCATCTCTGAACTTGTCATAACTTTTGCATCCGGACTCCGTTTTAGACCACTTTCATATCCATCTTGATATTCTCAAAGAAAGCCATCTCATGGTGACTTCCAATCATAAGTTTGAAGTAATTTTGAGATAGATTAAAGCAATTTTTATGATTGTGCCACTTTTGAGCGTCAACACATCCCCCCCTGTTTTTCGGCAAAGCAAGCGTGCCGAAAAATAATTTGTACCATGTTGGGTCTAAGGATGATGTCAACACCCCATCGGCCATTTATATGCTTAGAGCGATAGTTATATATCGGCTGTTTGCCTATCTAGGCTTCTTGCCACACACTTGGGTGATACTTCTTTAAATATTTGCCATTGAGAGCTCGAGGTAATAATGTGCCTTGTACGGATTCCACCAAGTATGAGTTTCCGGGAACCACTCTTGTAATCTTAAAAGGACCTTCCCAACTTGGAGACCACTTCCCGAACTTTCTATCTCTTGAACCAATTGGTAGAATCACCTTCCACACGAGATCGCCAACTTGAAAATTCTTCAACTTGACCTTCTTATTGTAAGCTTTTGCCACCCTCAACTTATCCCTCTCTATGGCCTTTAAAGCAACCAAACGTTTATCGGCAACTTCATCAATATTGTCCATCATCAAGTTATCGAAGTCCACAGCCGACAAATCATTTTGTTTGGCTATTCTCAAAGCATTCAAATTCACTTCCACTGGTAAAACGGCCTCCTGACCATATACGAGCTCATATGGAGTCACCTTTGTAGCACCATGCCTTGAGATCCTATGTGCCCACAAAGCTTCGGACAATAGCTCATGCTATCTCCTTGGATTATCCTCAATCTTCTTCTTGATGAGCTTGATTAATATTTTATTACTACACTCAGCTTGTCCATTGGCTTGGGCATAATATGGAGTGGAATTGAGCAACTTTACTTTATATGATTCAGCAAATTCTCTAACTTGATGTGACATAAAGGATGGACCTTGGTCCGTAGTTAATGTTTGAGGAATGCCGAATCTATGAATAATATGCTCAGTTATGAATTGAATTACCTCTGTATGCGTCATATTTTTGAGTGGTATTGCTTCAGACCATTTAGTGAAATAATCAGTCGCCACCAACACGAACCGATGCCCCTTTGAAGAAGAAGGATGAATCTCTCCAATAAAGTATAATCCCCAACCTCTAAAAGGCCATGGCTTGATAATAGGATGTAACATAGCAGCGGGAGCCAACTGAATATCACCAACCTTTTGACAAGCTTCACATCCTTTATAATACCGGAAGCAATCATTAACCATTGTCGGCCAATAAAACCCAGCACGTCGTAATAGCCATTTCATCTTGGGAGCCGACTGATGAGTGCCTCAAATACCTTCATGGACCTCTCCCATAGCAACTCTCGCTTGGTCCTCGTCCAAGCACTTTAAAAGAACATCATCAACCGTTCGGCGATAGAGACCATCATCTCTTATTGTGTATTTGAAAGCCATATGCCGAACAGTCCTGTCCACCCTTTTACTAGGATCACACAAATAATCAATAATGGGTTTCCTCCAGTCTTGATTTTCTCCTGCATTAAATTTTTCATTAGTGGCCGAAACGGTGGGCTCTGGTTCGGCCTCCCCTATGTTGGCAAGACTAGACATCGGCCTTTGAGAAATATGAAACATGCCACGATCAACATGATAGCCGGATGCTTGTTGTGCCAACTCATTTGCTCTCCAATTGTCATGTCTAGATATATGAGCAATGCTAAAATAATCCAAATCTAAAATTATATCTAGACATTTATCAAGATAAACATTAAGTGATTCGTCAAAACATTGAAAGACTTTGGATATTTGTTGCACTACTAATAACGAATCACCAAAAGCCTCAATATGTGTAGCACCTATGGCAAGCAACATCTCTAAGCCGAATAACAATGCTTCATATTCGGCTTGATTATTTGTGCAAAAATATTCTAAGCGGCATGAGGCTTCAAAAACAGCACCATGAGGAGATATATAAACAATACCAACACCTTGGCCATTGCTACACACTGAACCATCAAAATATAATCTCCATGGTACTAATGAGACAAGGTTTATATCAATATCATGCTTGTCATCAATCCGATGCTCAACAATAAAATTAGCAACAATTTGGCCTTTCATGGATTTCAGAGATTCATAAGCCAAATCATATTCAATTAAAGCATAAGCCCACTTGCCAATTCTACCACTAAGAATTGGCCTATGCAACATGTATTTGATGACATCAGTGGCACTAGATAATGTCTCAATTTTGTGCAAGCATAATATAAGCATAAGCATAGTTTCTCAATAAATGTATACCTTGTCTCGGCGTCCAATAATCGTCGGCTCAAATAAGTAATAGCATGCTCCTATCCTTCGGTCTCTTGAGTCAAAACAGCACCAATAACACCTTCCTCCGCTGCAACGTAAAGTATAAATGGCTCCCTGTGTCTGGGCGCTTTCATAACCGGAGGAGTGCACAAATATTTCTTAATCATATCAAATGCCTCTTGCTGTTTTGCCCCCCAATTAAAATCAACATCATTCTTTAACCGAAGGATAGGAGTAAATGCATCAACCTTCCCTGATAGATTGGCTATGAACCTCCTCAAATAATTGACCTTGCCAAGGAATTTTTGCATATCTCTCTTGCACGTTGGAGTCCCTACTTTCTGTATAGCTTCTATCTTTTTGGGATCAATTTCCACGCCATCTTCATGAATAATGAAACCCGAAAACTTCCCAGCCGATACACCAAAGGCACACTTCAAAGGATTCATTTTCAGCCCATATTTCTTCATTCTTTCAAAAGCCAAACGCAAATCGGCTAAGTGAGATTCAAAAACATCCGATTTGGCAACAATATCATCAATGTAAACCTCAAGTATAACACCAAGTAAATCATGAAAAATTAAATTCATAGCCCTTTGATACGTGGCACCGACATTTTTTAATCCAAAGGTCATCACTGTCCATTCAAATAAACCAAGAAAACCGGGACATCGAAAAGCCGTTTTGGACATGTCCTCTTCGGCCATAAAAATCTAGTTATACCCCGCATTACCATCAAGAAAGCTAATGACCTTATGTCCAGAAGCATCATTAATAAGCATATCGGCTATTGGCATGGGATACTCATCTTTAGGTGTAGCTCTATTCAAATCTCTAAAATCAATGCACACCCTCAACTTGCCAGAGCCTTTCTTCTCTACTGGTACAATGTTAGAAATCCACTCGGCATACTTGTGAGGTCTAATAAAATTAGCTTTAAGCAAACGACCGATCTCTTCCTTGATCCGGTCATACGTTTTTGGGTTACACTTTCTGGCCGATTGCTTGTATGGTCTAAAACTGGCCTTTATAGGTAACCGATGCTCCACTAGCTCTCAGCTTAAACCCGGCATCTCATGATATTCCCATGCAAAGCAACAAACATATTCTTTCAATAGCTCGATCAACTTAGCCTTATGATCAGCTCTTAAATTTTCGTTTACAAATGTCGGCCTAGGAATTGAACCATCTCCTATATCTATCTCTTCTAATGGATCGGCCGATGTAAAACCTTGTCCTAACTTATCCATATCATCTAACTCTTCTATGGACTCATACATATCGTTCTCATTGGACCGATATTCCACAAGACGCTTTTGTAACCACTCTGAGTTAGGATCCATTTAAATACATCATACCTTGGAGCCGATTATTGCCAACCGGCTTTAAAGAAACGGGCACGAAACCACTTTTTGTGGCGCTAAGAAAATCATATTATGATAAGTCGTGCCCCGTCAAGCAAGTAGCATTGGGATGTTGCCAATCCACCGAGGCATCGGCCAAAGCAACACAAGCCGAATTATCCGCATGAATGACTTCTACTTCATCATCAACCCATTGAATCAAAAACAGGTGCATAGTAGATGGCACGCATTGGTTCGCATGAACCCAATCGCGGCCTAATATCACATTGTAGTTACCTTGCACCTCGGCGACAAAGAATGCGGTAGCCAAAGTTTTGCTTCCCACCGTAAGATCCACATACATCACACCTTTGGCTTCAGTTTTCTCTTTGCCTTCAAATCCATTAAGCACCATGTTGGTCTTTATTAACTCTTCATCACGCAGCCCCAATTTTCTGAAGACCGAATATGGCATAAGATTCACCACAGCACCACCATCGACAAGCATTCTAGCAACCGATGATCCATTAATATGACCTTTAAGGAACAATGGCTTCAAGTGCGTCACCGATTCTTTTGGCTTCTCGAATATAGCATTTTTAGGACCAAAATCTAGCTGAGCTACTTCCCCTTCTTCATCTATAGCACGAAATTCAGCGGGTAAGTAATACACCATATTAATATCCATACCTTCATGAACTGGTGTAGACTCATAATCAAGCATTTCATCTCCTTCCGCAAGCATGTCCACTGACTCCGAAATATCTTCAAGGGAAGGGGAAGTAGTAGGCAAAGTGGACGATGTAATAGTAGCCGCATCGTCCTCCGTTGGTGGTGTAGGTGTTGCTATGATCAATGCAGAAGCTGCAATGTTTTCCTTTTGCTTTGGCCTCCACACTTGTTTTGGGGGTACCATGGGACGGCTTTCATTGAATCATTTATCCCTTAGCTTTTCTGCTTCTTGTTCCTCCTTCTCATGACTCCTCATGCGCTGCAATCTCCTTTTTTGCGGCTTGGTCAGACCAGAAGGACACCACTTAGGCTGAGTATATTTTGGATCCCTCGACTTGGCCTTGCTTATGCTAGCTTCATGATCATTAGCCATGGGGCCTTGCTGGACCGCAGCCACATCTTTATTAGAATCAGCCGGATTATCAACAATAATCGGCTCTTTGAATATTAATTCTTTAGTGCCTATCATAATAGTTTCACCACTAGCATTCTTCTCCTTTTGCTTGCTAGGCTCCGAAATTTCAGCACTTGGTGATTTGGCACGCCACACTTGCCGGTTGACCCTTTTTTCATTATCTTGCATTGGCCGATTGACACCATTGTTCAAACGGCCTCGTGTGGGATAAGAAAGCCTCTCATGAACGGGCCTCCTTGTTTCAGCCCAACCTGGATGAAAAGCATAAGGGGCCATTGGAGGCTGCCCCCATCCTCCATTGAAGCCTCCCATGTAGTACGGCGCATAGGGGGGCGGCGCCATCCATGGTCCTGGTGCCCATGACCCATATGGCCTTGCGTGATGATGAGATTCTTCCCTCGGAGGTGATCTTGAGCGCTTCAAATTTGATGACCGGTTAGAGCTAGAACCGGCCGCTTGATTGGCATACTTGGACAACAGCATATCAAAAGTTGGCTTGATTCTCTTGCGCTGCACTTTAGCTTCATTCGTCTTCCACTTGCCAACCTCTGGACTCTTGGGCTTAACAAATTTGACATGAGTGTTCTCTTGCACTTGTGATTGCCCCCCGAGTGTAGGATTCTTGATGGTGATCTTGATTACCTCCTTGCCATCGGGTTGCTTGTCAAGCACAACTTGTCTCCCCAAGACCTTGTTGATCTCCTCATTTTTCCTGGGCTCACCAATGACAATATTATTTTTATTAGCTGATTCGGCTATGTTGGGCCGAATTAACATCTTCTTCCCCTCCAAATCCATGGTGTTCATTGGGAAAGGCTGCTTATCAACTTGCATTTCAGAAAAAATCAATCGTCCGTCATTAATGGCCGATTGTATCTGTCGTCGAAAAACGTTACAATCATTAGTAGCATGAGAAAAAGAATTATGATACTTGCAATAAGCACGCCATTTCAGCTCTTCGAACGGCGGTAAAGTATGAGATATTCTAATAATCTTGGCTTGCAACAAAGCATCAAATATTCTATCACACTTAGTAATGTTGAAAGTAAATTTCATCTCTTCATCACGATTCTTATGAATCGGCTTTAAATCATTGCAAGTAAATGGTTTGGCCTTAGATGGCCAAACAAATTCAGCAGCATAAATATCACCCTCATCGTCCGAGTGGTCACTACCATACTCAACCATATTCATTTTAGAACGATCAGTTTTACATCTATGCACCTCTTTAAGATCTTTGCTTCGTCTTTCTTGAGCCAAAGCCCTTTGCAAGACTTGGTTGATATTTAAAAACTCGTATCCTTCTAGCCTTTCTCTAACGTGAGTTCTCAAACCACTAAGCACAAGATCAGCCAAATCTCTCTCGGTTATCACCAAACTATAGCACCGGTTTTTTGTATCCCTAAATCTTTTGACATAATCAGAGACCGATTCATCATACTTTTGCTTAACCGATGTAAGATGGGATAGCTTAAGCTCATTGTCACCACTGTAGAAGTGATCATGAAACTTTTGTTGCAAGTGAAACCATGTAGTAATAGAACCAGGTGGTAACGCAGAAAACCACGGGAAAGCAGTACCGGTTAAAGATAAAGGAAAATAACGTACTCTCCACTCATCTCGTGAACTTGCCTCACCTAATTGTGCCAAGTACTGACTAACATGCTCCCAGGTGGTTTTTGTGCCCTCTCCATTAAACTTAACAAAATCTGGAATTTTATATCCCGGAGGGCATTGAATTGCATCAAAGTATTCTGGATATGGCTTTTGATAAATACGGTTCCTTGACAACTCAACTCCAAAATTCTCTCGGAGCATCTTAGCCATCTCCCCTCTAAGATTAGCTAGACCATCATCCACGGTGGACGATGAAGCTTGTGGCGGTAGCATAGGAGGAGTAGGGTTAGTAGTTGCAGGTGTGAATTGTGGCATGCATGCCGAATTGTAATTCGGTAGTGATCTAATAGGGTTTGCTCTTGTAGGTAGGGTTTGGTTCGGCGTCATCACCGAACTTGGCATACTCATGATAGGATTAATGGGTGCAGCAACAATTTGATTTGTGGGGCTAGGATAAAAATTCATCGGCACGGGGGGCGCCGATGAAATAGGTAAAGTTGGACTAGGGATTTCTGCGGTAACAGGCACACCAACATTAACACTAGATGATTGAGGCACACTATTTTTAGCATTACTATTTTCCAAGAAAATTTGGTATAAAAGATTATTGCTATCAGTAATGCGACTATCAATTTCAGCCCATACCTCAGGAGAGAAGGTATTACTTACAGAGGGTTTAACCTGTTCATCATGAAGAGGAGGAAACTTGATTTCTCCAACCGAAGTGATATTGCCTTGACGATCCTTTTTTAACTTAGCAAGGAATTCCTGCATCTCCTTCTCTTCACGTGCCTTCTTGTACTCCTCATAAACTTGGCGATGTTCCTCCGATAACTCCTCAAAATTGGGCTTGATTATGTTATCGACGTCGATTTCCGAGGGTTTGGGGATCTTGTCGTTGCCAGACATGATGGATGATGATGATGATTGATCTTTTTCCCCAGCGGAGTCGCCAAAAGGTGTGTTCGCACACGAACACGTCACCGTGTACCCTCGACGTCGGGGGTGGTGCACCGCAGCTCACGTCGAAGGAGTCTCACCGGAAGCGCGATTCGCAAGTCGACCGGCGAGAGCTTTTGAAGACCCGAAACCCTACACTCCCGAGAGGGACCCCGTCGGGGAGTGCGGCAGCTATGGGCTGCCCTAGGTCGGTCAAGCCGCCCCTAGAGCCTCGGTATTCGCAGCTCTCCAACACGAAGAACGACGAAGAACGAGGGAGCAAGAACGAGGTAGGAACAAAACATAGATGAAAAAGTTGTAGATGCGTTTGCGATTGTGTGTTGTTGTTCAATCGACCGTCACCCCTTGAGTATATAAGAGGTGGCTGGACTTCCCGTGCAAGGAAAAGGCTTGGATTCACGTCCAAAACCCTAGCCAAATTCGGATTGGTTTTGTCCGAACTTTCCAAAACTGTTCGGTTTAAACTGGCTGTACCTTGCGGATAATGTTTGAGATGGTAAACGACCTTGGATGGAAAAGAGCCCAAAAGCAATCTTGACCGTTTCAACGAGACGAACAACTTTCATGTTGAACGTTTTTCAATTTGAAGTCATCTTCTAGGGCAAAGCGGTCACACAATACAGGCTATTATTTGCGCTACCCATCAGACACGTGGCTGGTGGGGCGCGCCACTTATGGCTCTGTGACAGGGCTGTGTTCGGATGGCTGTAACTTTTGCATACAAACTAGGAGTGGGACGATTTTTATATCAAAATTGACCGTTTCGACGAGATGCACAACTTTCATGTTGAAACTTTTTCCATTCGAAGTCATACTAATTGGGTTTCAAGCCATTCTTTAATCTGGTGTCATCATGAGCATCTCTGAACTTGTCATAACTTTTGCATCCGGACTCCGTTTTATACCACTTTCATATCCATCTTGATATTTTCAAAGAAAGCCATCTCATGGTGACTTCCAATCATAAGTTTGAAGTAATCTTGACATAGATTAAAGCAACTTTTATGATTGTGCCACTTTTGAGCGTCAACACACCGTACGAATTTGATTGACAAAGATCTCCAATTATCCACTACTATTTTCCATGGTGTGGTGCCTGGTAAGTCAGCATATCCAGTGGGTAAGATAACATTGGAAGTGGCTTTTGGCGATGACCAGGATTACAGGGCTGAAAAATTGACCTTTGAGGTGGTCAAGATCAAGAGTCCTTATCACGGTTTGTTCGGGCAGCCGGCTTATGCTAAGTTTATGGCCCGGCCTTGTTATGTTTATTTGCAGCTTAAAACGATGGGTCATAAGGGCACCATAAAAGTGCATGGTGATAGAAAGATAGCTCTGGAGTGTGAAGAAGGCAATGTTGCTTATGCTGAATTTGTTTGCGCAACGGAGGAATTGAAGTTCTACAAAGATAATGTTGACCCGGCTGATATGACCCCCTTGAAGAAGCCAACCACAAAGCATGACCCTTTGCTGAAGTTTAAATCGGTAGATGATACCAAGCAGGTTGATTTTGTTCCTGGCGATTCATCCCAACAGTTCCCCATCAGTGCTAAACTGGATCCGAAATTGGAAAGCGCGGTCATCGAGTTCATCCGTGAGAACTGGGACATCTTTGCATGGAAGCCTTGAGACATGCCATGTGTACCGAGGGAACCCGCTGAGCACACTCTTAATATTGATCCAAAGTTTAAACCGGTCATGCAATTCCTTTGTCATTTTAATGAGGAGAGGCGCAAGGCTATTGGGGAAGAAGTGGCCCAGCTCTTGGCGGCTGGGTTCATTGTTGAAGTCTTTCACCCATAATGGTTGGCTAACCCAGTGCTGGTACTTAAGAAAAACGACATTTGGCGTATGTGTGTGGATTACACAAACCTTAATAAGGCTTGTCCGGCCGATCCTTTTTTATGCGGAGCATCCCAAGAGCATCCCCATGGACGTATCGACATCTCTTACGACACACTTGGACCAATGACAAGAGCTCGAGCAAGGGCTATCAGAGATATAGTGAACTCACTCCTCTCTGAACTACGACTTTCTTCACATGAGACATGGCTACTACCTAAGGCAGAGATCCTACGCATGATCAGGTATCAAGAGAACGGACATGAAGATGCTACGCCAAATGATCAAGCGGGTGAGGACAAGTGCGAGGGCCGAGAGATGGAGCTGCCAGAGAATTCCCAGCCACCGGATGACCGGCCGGGACCGGACGTCCGACGCTTGAAGGGTGCCCCGGCCAGAAAAGGCCAAGACAGAACACACTACAGCGGTCGGACGACCGTCCTCCAACGAACGTCCGATTACCCCCAGGCTCTGGACGTCCGAGACCCACCGGACGAACGGCAACCGGACGACCGGCCACCACCGGACGTCCGACGTTTCGCAATAGAATGAAATTAGCGGAAGTCTGAAGACTTCCATACGTCCGATCCCTCATGAGCCACCGGACGTCCGGTAGCCAGCGGACGTCCGCTACCTAGGCGCACCGAAATGTTTAGGGCCGAGGCCCATGTACCCCTTCATGTACCTAGACTATATATACTCTTTATCCTCCTCCTAGCTAGGGTTAGCATTGTGTTAGCTCATTCCAGACCTAGAGCTTTGCTCATCTAGTGGTTCTAGTCCTTTGAGAGACCGCCGCCCCTCTTCGGAGAAGATCCACACCGGATTCAAGACCTCCTTACGAAGAAGACCCTCGCGGTATCATGACCTCCTCATAGAGAAGACTATCTTATGTATCGTTCGTTATTGTGTTTGGATCATCGTGATACTTGTGTTGTGCATCGTTCTAGCATATGTGTGATTATTCTTGTTGTTCTTGAGTGTTTCCATTTTGTGATTTCTCCCCGTGTTCATCATGTTCTTCGTGGGATCTCTCCTTTTCGTGAAAGATCAGTCCCCTAGGGTTCCACCCTACACCATCATGGTATCATGAGCCTTGGTTGATCACGAATTTGGAGCTCCTACCCTTGTTTTCTACCCTTGTTTTGTTGATTTTGTCCCAATTTCAAAACTTCCACACAAAAATACCCCCCAACAAAATTATGTGATTGGTTGATTTGACGAAGTTTTGCTAGATTTGATCCATGGATTTGCTTTGGCACGAGTGGATCTAGCTTTCCCCCATATTTTCCCCAAATTCACCAACAAATTCGGCCAATTTTGACGTATTTGGCCACCATTTCCACGAACTCTGGCAGTTTTGCCCGAGCCCGAAATCGCACAGGCTCCCGACGTCCGCCAGCCTACCGGACGTCCGATAACCGGACGACCGGCCACCACCGAACATCCGACATTTTCTGACGGAACTGATTTTTTCAATATTCGACCCAGCTTCCGCACACGCATACCCATACCCACATCCACATATACCCTATTACTCCACCGATACACATACCCATACGACACTACCTACATTTGCAATACCGCAAACCAAAAACACTTTCCGCAACCACCATCGCTTACCCCCCATCATAATGATTTTGCCTCATTTTGTCTTGGACCATTTGAGTTGTGGCTTATCTGTTTCCTTGTGTGTTTCGGCTAGCTTGGAACGGAACGACATCGACAAGACCACCTCTCAACCTCGACAAGGACGGTAACATCGACGACACCTTGTATATATCCTACCTCGCATTTACATTGATAACCCCTCATCGACCATTTTGCATAGCTTTCCCTTCGAGACTAGCCATTCGAGTATTGTCGGGCAATGATATTTGTGCTCATTAGTGATCATTGAGCTACACCTTCCATTGCAAATACATCATATCATACTAGAAGTCATCGTGGTATCTTATCATCATCTCTTGTGTCACAAGGTTGCCATAGCATATACACAATTGCTATCTTTGTTTGAAAAGCATCGCATAAGTGTCCTAGCAAAAGAGCTCAAAGACAAAGAGCCAACCAAGATTTTAAGCAAAAGAGAAAGATAAGCAAAGAGCTTTTAAGCAAGAACCATAGCAACATTAAGACTATCATACTTGATCATCTTGGATCATCTCATTGAAACAACAAGCATATAGCATACTTGGGATAGAAGTCTTTGCATTTTTGCCTAGTAGGTCGTGCACAAGTATCGTATCCGCCTATTGTGCAATCATGCTAGCATCTCTCTAGTGGTGTGCAACAAGAGCATTTTCCGCGAATTCCACACTTTGCGCTCAACCTTGGTTTGCACATCCCCATTTATCTTTTTGCGTGTGTGTTTCCGTGTACCTATATAGCTATTGGTCTTCTTGTTGCATTGGCAAATTGCGAATCATTTTCAACATCATTAAGTCTTATTGATGATTGCATAATTTGGTCCACAAGCATAACCAAGCTCCACCATAATCTTTTGTTGTGTAGGTGTGAGAGACCGATGAGATACGGTACTAATTGTGCTATTTCTTTGCAACAACGTTCAGTGATCTTTGATCCATTCTCAGTTTTGGTCAAGGTACATTTGTTATTGTCTTTTCCTTCTTCCACTCACATTCTTGCTTGCGATGGTGGATAGGCCAAGTACATCTACGAACCCGATCTTTGATGATCCTCAAGAATCGAACAACTACGTCACCAAACTACACCTATTTGGTGTTCAACGAGCTCTACATCAAGAGAATGAAGCTATGCAAGAGCACATTGAGCAAGTTGCCTCCGGCTTGCGACATTCCGAAGAGCGCACAAGAGAGCAATTCGACACCATCAACGCCAACATGTCTACTCAATTCGATGAGCTACTGACATTGATAATCAATCGACGCTCTTCATCTACGTCATCTCAAAGACGGAGCCGCTCAAGTCACCATCCCGACTACACTTCTGGCTCAAGTACACCTACATCGAACACTCTTCGCCAAGCCACGCGTCAAGCCTGACATGACAACCGGAACCCACTTCATGACAAGAGTTCACAAGAACTATTTGAAGAGCAAGAACATCGACAACGTCAAAACCAAGCTACACTTGAGCAAGCACAAGAAAGGCAACGACTATGCCAACAAGAAGAATAGAAAGCGCGCCAACGCCAACAAGAGCATGATGTCGAGACACAATGTCAAGTACATGTAATGCCCCGGATGTAATAATTTCCCTTTTGGGTATATAATATATCTCCGGCTTCATCTATTTCCATTCCGGGTTCTTTGTCTTTTGGGTTTTCGTCGTTTTGTGGTGTGAGTGTGTGGCATTCATTCATATCATGTAGACATGTGCATCGCATTGCATTTGTGTTGTCGGTTGCATCCGGTTCCGCGTGTTTCTTCCCGTTGTCCGTTTCGCGTTCCGGAGCTCCCTCACGTGTCCGTGACGTCCCGTAGGCCTACTTTGTTGTTCGGGCGTGTAACGTTACCGGTGTGCCACGAGGTTGTTTTCTGTGTTGTTGTTTTGTTGTGTGCAACCCGCCTCTCAAATCTCGTCTCGTTTGGACTCCGTTGGCTTTTCCATCCGTTGTTCGTGTGGGTCCAAAGTGCCTTCACTTCGTGTCCCGGAAACACCCCTACTGCAGTCTCTACCTTCCCCTAGGTCCTTGTTAAACTACCCCCGCGATCGGATCCGTCGGATCGCGATCGGAGGGCTCCTAGCGCCCCTAAATCCCCCTAACCCTAGAAAAACTGCTATATTTAGGCCCCCCTATGTCCATTTTAGGCATCCTATCTCCTTCCACCTACCTCTAGATCCCTTCCCCTCAATTTCTCAGATCTGCCAATCCCTCTTCTCCACTTGGCAGCCTCCCCGCAAAAAAATCGCGCCTGGAATCCTTCGAAGCCGCCGCCGAATCCTTCGAACCGCCTGGTCTTCGCGTCGCCAGGTCAGCGACCGCGCCGCCTGGTCTTCGCGTCGCCAGGTCAGCGACCGCGCCGCCCGTTCCCTCCGCTCGAGCCGCCAGGTCAGCCCACTGGATCGAAGGATCCAGGACCACATCACCGTTCCCTTCGCCAGGCTCCAGCGCCGCTGGCCGGGCCTCCCTCGTCCGCACCGCGCCAGGCGCCGGGTCGCCCCTTCGCCACCGGCCCGTTCGCCAGCGCCCCCGCGGGCTCCCTGCGCACCAGGCCGTCGCCTCCTCCGCATCGGGCGAGCCAGGCGCTGGGCCGCCCTAGCCCAGTCGCATCGCGCCGCCGCGGGCTCCCTCCCTCCAGCCGCTGGCCGCGCCGCACCGCGCCGCCACCGCGGGCCACCGCCTCGCTCGGCGGGCCGAGTCCTCCCAGCCGGCCCACTCCGCCGGATCCCCTCCGTGGGCCGCGCCTTCCCCGACCGCCAACCGCGCCTGGGCCGGGTCCTTCTCCACCCGGGCCCGTGGACTTCCAGATCTGAGTGGAGGTTGTTCCTTTTTTTCCTAAGCCCCTGTTTTTGTTGATCTGAGATGCTATATTAGAACTGCTAGATCTCCTTGCGTGTTTGTCCGATTCGCGCGTATGATATGTCCAGACGTTCGTGGAGACTTGCTCTACGTTTTATCTGTTGTTGTCAAGCATGTTAGAGATCATTTAGGTGCTCGTTTTGCTGTTGCAAGAGTGCATCATGATATAAACTGCTGCTATGTGTTATTTTTATGCCACCTTTGCCATGTGATATCTTTTAGCTCGTTTGTCCGAATGATGCAAATAACATGTCCACGTGTTCGTCTTGCCATGATCTACGTGTTGTATGTGATAGGTTGCATGGTAGATTTATTATTGCCTTGTTATCATCGTTGCAAAGTGCCATGTGGCTGTAATGTGTTTTCACTTGTTACGAAATGCCATCTTGTTGAGCTCGTTGCTATCGTTGTGTTTACCTCCATGAAGCATGCTTGTGTGTTTCGGGATCACCTTCATGTGTACTTTGATGAGGTGCTTACCTTTTGCCATGATTAGTTTCGAGGTGACTTAAACATGCTCTTTTAGATGCTATGATGATATTGCTGTTTTAGGACTTAGTGGTTTTTTCACTAAGTCTGAAATCTGTAACGTTCCGATGCCATGTTCGTGTGATGTTCTAGGACAAAGCATGATAGTTTTGGAGTGGATTTCGATTGTTCCTTGTAGTATATATTGTTGTCTTTCCATCCATGTCCTCACATGTCCATTTAAGTGGCTGTAGCATGTTTATCTTTTGCTCCAAAGTTTCAATAAAATTCTGCTGCCAGAATTTTATTGTCAAGTTCAATATGTCCAAGGTCATTGCTTTTGATCCGTGACTCCGTTGGGGGTGCACCTTTGGACATAGTTGTTGTAGTATATGTCTAGTTTGTGTTCATGTCCTTTACCATGTTGTTTGAATGCTGTAGCTCAATTATTTTGAGCTCCGAAGTTGCTATGTGGCTGTAATTTTCAGCTTTCGCTAAAATCTTGTTTCGGGCATAACTTTTAGCCCGTAACTCCGATTTCAGCGAATATTATATCAAACTTGATTGATTTTCTGTGTAGATTAATAATATCAGATTGTTATCTTGTTTTGAGGTGTTTTGCTTGAGTGATATTTTACGTGCTCCGTGTGCATCCTTAGTGCATCCATCATGCATTCTTCTTTTCCGAGTGCGCATTGCATCTTGTTGATTGTGCTTGGTGTGATTGTTTTGTTTAGAGCCGGAAGCAGAGTCTGAGTTCGAGCACGAGCACGAGGTTTCCAACGAGGTTGAGCACGAGGACCCTTCTTACGATCCGAACGACTTCTCTTCAGGCAAGATGACCGAACCCCGATAACATTACTATCTTTGCCTATTGCTAGTAGTCTCGATCTATAGTTTTGCCTCGATGCCCATGATCTTCTTGTCAGCCTCCTACTTGTAACCAATTGCCATGTTTAACCAACCTACCTATGCAAACCATTGCTTGGCTAAGTACGCTTCGCTCAGCCCTTCTTATAGCATTGCTAGTTGCAGGTGAAGATCGAAGATGCTTGCTTCATGTTGAAGTTTGGTTGGGTTATATCACACTATATAAATGCTTAAAATGAAATCATCTATATATTGGTGAGGGTGGAAGGCTAAGCCTTTTGCTTGGTGATTTGTTCCACTCATGCCGTTAGGAACCGTATAAACCGGTGTTATGTTCCTTGATTATGCGTTCCTAACACGGTTGGGGTGTATGGGACCCCCTCGATAAACCGCTAAGTGCTAAGTCTTTTCCAGCAAGTCCCACCATTGGTACTATTTGCCTAATAACAAACTAAACTTGCATAGGGAGTTATAAACCCTTTTCTTAATTCAACAACCCGTGCCAGTGCTCCACATGAGTGTTGGTCCAAACTGGGGGTTACGCGGGGCCACCTCGAGGAAACTCAAGGTCTGGTAAAAACCTGTGGGATCGGCCATCCGGTCGTGGCCTGAGACGAGATACGCGCGGCTACTATCAGGGTGTCGGCACGCCGGGAGGATTTGCTGGATTAGCCTTACCTTAGCTCGGTATATCTTGAGCACGGGATTCCGAGGATACTCGGGTCTTCCCACTTTGGAGTTGCGACTCCGCGGATCGTGGGCTTGTAATGGGTCAAGTTGGAACACCCCTGCAGGGTTTGAACTTTCGAAAGCCGTGCCCGCGGTTATGTGGCAGATGGGAGCTTGTTAATTCCGGTTGTAGATAACTTGACACAATGTTTCTAATACACTACCAGCGTGCGTTCCGTGACTGTCAATTTCCGAATAGGGATTCGGGAGTTGAACATGGAGGAGTTATGATTGTTGAGCTTGTAGCTAGGATCACTTCGTGATCACTTCTCGCCGAGGCTTTCTCTTCTCGCTCTCACTCATGTAAGCTAGTTGCTAGTTGCTGCTGCAGACACTTATTCTTTTCTTCAGCCTTATCCTCACCCAAAGGCTTAAATAGTCTTGTTACCCGGAGACGGGATTGCTGAGTCCTCTGTGGCTCACAGTTACTTCACACACCAGATGCAGGTCCAGCTGTGAGCTATCCAGGTGATGGCACCGAGCTGGATTGGGAGTACGAAGAGGAGCGTAGTCGGTACTATGTGCGATATCCGGATGATCAGTAGTGGAGACTCTTACTAGGATTCGATCCGCCTGTGGTTTATTTCTCTAAGTTTGGTACTTTGACATTTGGATTTTGCCCTTAGAGGGTTGTGATGTTCTTAATGTATGATGTTTGAGACTTGTACTGTAATTCTGTGACGTGGCGAGTGTAAGCCAACTATTTTCTGTTTACTATCCCCTCTTTTACATGAGTTGTGCAAAGATTACCAAACTTGAGATCATTCTAGGATGGATTTATGCCTTTAAGTCGTGCCTCGACACGTAGGAGGTATAACTCCATCCTGGGCATTACAAGTTGGTATTCAGAGCCTTCTCCGACCTAGGAGCCCCCACTGTTTGATCGAATCGTTGACGGTCGAGTCTAGGCACACACTGAAAACTTTTTGAGTCCTATATTATATCGGAGAGTAGGATTTCTTTGCTTCTCATCCCCTTTCTCTCTGATGAGGACTCCTGACGACTACTCTTGTCTCTCCTATCTTCAAAAATTGCACAAAAGTTTTTTAGGAATCCCGCGAGTATTCTGGGATTGTTTCGATGTTCTTGTGACAAGGATATTGTTCTCGATGCCTCCTGTTACTGAGGAGTTGAGCTTCGGGGTATCATTGTAACAAGCATATCGCGACAGTACTAAATACTTAAGACGGCCGACATCGAAAATCTCTCCTATACGGCCAGTGGCAAGATAACCCCGACATCACCCAGTACTGGGGAGGTAGTTCGGGAGTATTGCCATAGCTTGTTATAGTGGATGCTTTTCGAAGGTCCGAGGTACACAGTTTCCGAGAAAGACTGGTTATGTGTTGAAGGATGGATACACCTGGATGTAGGTTTAGAGTTGATTGCGCGGTGCTTCCCGTGTATCCCCAACACCTGATTGCATAACTGGAATCTTTCGGAAATCTATAGGTGGGTTTATCCAGTAGATCGTAGGCATTCTTCCAACGAATGCAGGTTAGTGAGTTCGGGGTTCGACATTGAGTGAAGGGGTTATATGACCGATGTTACTATCAGGAGTTGCATCTTAAAGGGTCCTTGGCTATGCTGATCCGGGGATTGCAAAACCTTTTCTGTAATGCGTTCATATGCTTTCAGCACAAAGATGTTAGAACGAAACTCCTCTCTTGTGTTTGTTCCAGTCTGTACCTTGTTGTTTTCTTATTTTATCCTTTTGTCCCCTATGTGGCTTCTCGTGAAGATTGATGTTATCATTTATCTAAGAATATCATTCGTTCCTCTTGTTCGGATGATTTCATTCGTTCTTATTGTTCGAATGATTATTGTGAAGACTTGTTGCAATTCATTCCATTGATTCAGCTTATTCCTTTTGTCAATCAATTGCTCATTCGTGGTCATCTCTTACAGGATGGCTCCGAAAAGGGTTCCCAACGCTAACCCAGAGGTGGAAGAGGTCCCAGATCATCCTCCTTCCCCTCCTCCTCCGCCTGAGGCTTGGAGAGCAATTATGCAGACTATAGCTCAGAACACTCAGTTGATGATGCAGCAGATGCAAGCTATGCAAGCTAATCAGGGTGTTCCAGGGAATCAAGGCAACTTCTTCCAGCAGCACCATGCTACCCTCAACCAGTTCCTGGCTAACAATCCTAAAGCTTTCAGTTACTGTGTCGACCCTCTTGATGCTGAGGATTGGTTGACCAACATAAAGAAGCATTTTGAGTGCAGTAACGTGAAGGAAGATGATTATGTGAAGTTTGCAGCCTTCCAACTGAAAGATCAAGCAGCTGACTGGTGGCAGCAGTACAAAGACTCCAGGCCGGGTCAAGTGATCTCTTGGGAGAATTTCTGCAAGGATTTCCGCTCGCACCACATTCCTACAAGTTTCATCGAGGGTATGCGTGAGCAATTCCGCAACCTGAAGCAGGGCTCCATGACAGTCTATCAGTATAATGTCAAGTTCCAAAACCTCGCTCGCTATGCTAAGCAAGACATTCCTGATGCCAAGAGTAAAATCTATCAGTTCCGTGGAGGTCTCAAAGATGAACTTTAGCTTGCTCTCACTTTGTTCGAGCCAGATGAATTCGACAAGTTCTATAACATGGCTTTGAAACAAGAAGCAGCTCAGCTTAAGATGGAGGCTTCTAAGAAGAGAATTCGAGATGCCGTTCACTCTTCCTCATCGTCTCAGTTGGTCTCGAAGCAACAGAAATTCTGGCTTCCTCCTCCTCCAGTGATTCGAGCTCCATACAACAACTCCAACAACTCCAACAACAAGAACTCTAGTGGTCGTGGTTTCTCCCACCCACCCAACCCGAGCAACCAGTCGAAGAAGCAGTTTCAGTCTCAAGGCTCCAAGTCCAGTGGCTCTCATTTCCGTCCTCTCTCAGAAGTGACTTGCAACAAATGCACTCAGAAAGGTCACTATGCCAACAGATGTCCGAATCCGAAGCGTCTTCCTCCTCCTCCACCTATGAGTTCAGCTATTGTCAGGCATGATCCAAAGTCTGCAAGGGTCAATCTGATGAATGCAGCACAAGCGGAGAATTCGTCTGATGTCATTTTGGGTAACCTTCCAGTTAACTCTTTTCCTGCTAAAGTGTTATTTGATTCGGGTGCTACATGCTCTTTCATGTCATATCCATTTGCATCCAAGCACGATATTGTCACCAGAAGTTTGCCAAGGGAATTGTCAGTTGTTTCTCCAGGCAAACTATTGCATTCAAAGATATATGCTCCAGATGTTTCTATTCGCATGGGTGATTATCGATTTTTGGCTTCTCCGGTGATTCTTGGTAATTCTGACATCGACCTCATCCTCGGAATGGATTGGCTTTCTCAGCATGATGCTCACATTGATTGTGCACAGAAGGAAGTCAAGTTGACTCATTCTGATGAAGATGTGATTATCTTCACCTCCAGGGATAACACTATCCGGCTTTTCTCTCTTAATGATAAGGGTGAAATTAATGCCATATCTCAAATTCCGGTGGTGAATGAATATCAAGACGTCTTTCCTGAAGAACTTCCAGGCATGCCTCCACACCGTCAGGTGGAATTCGTTATTGAACTCGAGCCGGGCACTGAGCCAGCATGCCGGCGTCCGTACAAGCTCTCTCCGGATGAATTGAAGGAATTGAAGAAGCAGCTTGATAAGCAGGAGAGTATGGGTCTCATTAGGCCTAGTACATCTCCATGGGGCTGTGGTGTCTTATTTGTCAAGAAGAAAGATGGCACGGAGCGTCTCTGTGTTGACTACCGGCCATTGAACAAGAAGACGATTAAGAACAAATATCCGCTCCCCAACATCAATGAACTCTTTGAGCAGCTCAAAGGAGCTAAAGTGTTCTCTAAGCTTGACCTCCGAATGGGCTATCATCAAATTCGCATTCGCGAGGAAGACATTCCCAAGACGGCCTTCAGAACGAGCTATGGTTGATACGAGTATACCGTCATGCCCTTCGGTCTCGCCAATGCTCCTCCTACCTTTTCAAGGATGATGCATTACATCTTCAACACCTATACTGGCGAGTTTGTGCTTGTGTATCTGGATGATATTCTGGTGTTTTCCAAGAATGAAGAAGATCACGAAAAGCACTTACGTCTGGTTCTTGATCGACTCCGAGAGCATAAATTCTATGCCAAGTTCTCAAAGTGCGAGTTTTGGCTCGATAAGGTTTTGTACCTGGGCCACGTAATCTCAGTTGACGGTATTGCGGTTAATCCCGAGAAAGTTGAAGCAATTGTCAACTGGGAAGCTCCTCAGAACGTCAAGCAGCTCCGCAGTTTTCTGGGTCTTGCCAGCTATTGCAGAAGGTTTGTTGAGAACTTCTCCAAGATTGCCAAACCTCTTTCCAACCTGCTTCAGAAGAATGTCAAATACTTTTGGTCTCCAGAGTGTGAAGTGGCATTCAAAACTCTCAAAGATAAGCTTGTCTCCGCCCCAGTTCTGACTCCTCCGGATGAATCCAAGCCCTATGAAGTTTTCTGTGATGCTTCTCTCCAAGGTCTTGGTGGTGTGCTTATGCAAGATAAGAGAATTGTGGCATACACTTCTCGTCAGCTAAAGCCAAGTGAGAAGAACTATCCCACACACGATCTCGAGCTAGCAGCTGTGGTACATGCTCTGATTACGTGGAGACATCTGTTGTTGGGCAGAAAGGTCGACATCTTCACTGATCACAAGAGCTTGAAGTACATCTTCACACAGCCGCATCTGAACCTCCGCCAGACTCGTTGGGTTGAAATGATCCAAGAGTACAATCCCAGCATCGAATACACTCCTGGCAAGGCGAATGTGATTGCAGACGCTTTGAGCAGAAAGGCATATTGCAACAGCCTTCTTATCAAGCCGTACCAGCCTGAGCTTTGTGAAGCATTCAGGAAGCTCAACCTCCAAGTTGTTCCGCAGGGTTTTCTTGCAAATCTCCAAATTGCTCCTACCTTGGAAGATCAAGTCCGTGAGGCCCAGCTCAGTGATACCATGGTGAAGAAAGTGAAACATGGGATTGCAAAGGGCACTCCAAAATACAAGTGCTTCCGTGTTGATGAGAGAGATACCTTGTTCTTCGAGGACAGACTCGTTGTTCCCAAAGGTGATCTCAGGAAGCTCATAATGGAAGAAGCTCATGATTCTCTCCTTTCCATTCATCCTGGCAGTTCCAAGATGTACCAAGATCTCAAGCAGTCTTACTGGTGGACACGCATGAAAAGGGAATTGCCCAATTCGTGAACGAATGTGATGTATGCAGAAGAGTGAAAGCAGAACATCAACGTCCAGCCGGTCTTCTCCAACCTCTTCCTATCCCCGAGTGGAAGTTCGACCACATTGAAATGGACTTCGTCACTGGTTTTCCTAAATCCAAGCGAGGCAATGATGCTATCTTTGTGGTGATTGACAAGCTTACCAAAGTCGCTCACTTTCTTCCAGTCAAAGAATCAATCAATGCATCTCAACTTGCAGAGCTGTACACTTCCAGAATTGTGTCCCTACATGGCATTCCTCAAGTTATATCCTCAGACCGTGGAAGCTTGTTCACATCAAGGTTCTGGGACTCCTTTCAGTCCGCCATGGGCACGAAGATCAGGTTCAGCACTGCTTTCCACCCTCAGACTAGTGGTCAAGTCGAGCGTGTGAATCAGATTCTAGAAGACATGCTCAGAGCCTGTGTCATCTCCTTCGGCATGAAATGGGAAGACTGCCTTCCATTTGCCGAGTTCTCTTACAACAACAGCTTTTAAGCAAGTGCGGGCAAAGCACCGTTTGAAATTCTCTATGGCAGAAAGTGTCGTACCCCTCTCAACTGGTCTGAAACAGGCAAACGTCAACTCCTTGGCAATGACTTGACCTCAGAAGCCGAAGAAATGTGCAAAGTCATACGTGAGAATCTCAAGGCCGCCCAGTCGCGTCAGAAGAGCTACTATGACGGAAAGCATCGTGATTTGGTTTTCGACATCGGTGATCATGTCTATCTCCGAGTTTCTCCGATGAAAGGAACCCAAAGATTCGGTATCAAAGGAAAACTTGCTCCTAGATACGTCGGGCCTTTCAAGATTCTTGGCAAAAGAGGCGATCTAGCCTATCAGCTAGAGCTCCCTCCAAACTTCGCAAATGTTCATGATGTCTTCCATGTGTCTCAACTTCGCAAATGCTTTAAGGCACCTGAGCGCATGATTCCGTTTGAGGAGATTGATCTTCAACAAGACCTGTCCTACCGAGAGCATCCCGTTGCTATTCTCGAAGAAACCGAACGCAAGACCCGCAACAAGTCCATCAAATTTCTGAAAGTCAAGTGGTCACATCACACCGACCGAGAAGCTACCTGGGAACGAGAAGATCATCTTCGTTCCGAGTACCCTTCCTTTTTCCAGTCCTAGATCTCGGGACGAGATCTTTTTGTAGTAGAGGAGAGTTTGTAATGCCCCGGATGTAATACTTTCCCTTTTGGGTATATAATATATCTCCGGCTTCATCTATTTCCATTCCGGGTTCTTTGTCTTTCGGGTTTTCGTCGTTTTGTGGTGTGAGTGTGTGGCATTCATTCATATCATGTAGACATGTGCATCGCATTGCATTTGTGTTGTCGGTTGCATCCGGTTGCGCGTGTTTCTTCCCGTTGTCCGTTTCGCGTTCCGGAGCTCCCTCACGTGTCCGTGACGTCCCGTAGGCCTACTTTGTTGTTTGAGCGTGTAACGTTACCGGTGTGCCGCGAGGTTGTTGTCTGTGTTGTTGTTTTGTTGTGTGCAACCCGCCTCTCAAATCTCGTCTCGTTTGGACTCCGTTGGCTTTTTCATCCGTTGTTCGTGTGGGTCCAAAGTGCCTTCACTTCGTGTCCCGGAAACACCCCTACTGCAGTCTCTACCTTCCCCTAGGTCCTTGTTAAACTACCCCCGTGATCGGATCCGTCGGACCGCGATCGGAGGGCTCCTAGCGCCCCTAAATCCCCCTAACCCTAGAAAAACTGCTATATTTAGGCCCCCCTATGTCCATTTTAGGCATCCTATCTCCTTCCACCTACCTCTAGATCCCTTCCCCTCAATTTCTCAGATCTGCCAATCCCTCTTCTCCACTTGGCAGCCTCCCCGCAAAAAAATCGCGCCTGGAATCCTTCGAAGCCGCCGCCGAATCCTTCGAACCGCCTGGTCTTCGCGTCGCCAGGCCAGCGACCGCGCCGCCCGTTCCCTCCGCTCGAGCCGCCAGGTCAGCCCACTAGATCGAAGGATCCAGGACCACATCGCCGTTCCCTTCGCCAGGCTCCAGCGCCGCTGGCCGGGCCTCCCTCGTTCGCACCGCGCCAGGCGTCGGGCCGCCCCTTCGCCACCGGCCCGTTCGCCAGCGCCCCCGCGGGCTCCCTCCGCACCAGGCCGTCGCCTCCTCCGCATCGGGCGAGCCAGGCGCTGGGCCGCCCCAGCCCAGTCGCATCACGCCGCCGCGGGCTCCCTCCCTCCAGCCGCTGGGCGCGCCCACCGCGCCGCCACCGCGGGCCACCGCCTCGCTCGACGGGCCGAGTCCTCCCAGCCGGCCCACTCCGTCGGATCCCCTCCGTGGGCCGCGCCTTCCCCGACCGCCAACCGCGCCTGGGCCGGGTCCTTCTCCACCCGGGCCCGTGGACTTCCAGATCTGAGTGGAGGTTGTTCCTTTTTTTTCCTAAGCCCCTGTTTTTGTTGATCTGAGATGCTATATTAGAACTGCTAGATCTCCTTGCGTGTTTGTCCGATTCGCGCGTATGATATGTCCAGACGTTCGTGGAGACTTGCTCTACGTTTTATCTGTTGTTGTCAAGCATGTTAGAGATCATTTAGGTGCTCGTTTTGCTGTTGCAAGAGTGCATCATGATATAAACTGCTGCTATGTGTTATTTTTATGCCACCTTTGCCATGTGATATCTTTTAGCTCGTTTGTCCGAATGATGCAAATGACATGTCCACGTGTTCGTCTTGCCATGATCTACGTGTTGTATGTGATAGGTTGCATGGTAGATTTATTATTGCCTTGTTATCATCGTTGCAAAGTGCCATGTGGCTGTAATGTGTTTTCACTTGTTACGAAATGCCATCTTGTTGAGCTCGTTGCTATCGTTGTGTTTACCTCCATGAAGCATGCTTGTGTGTTTCGGGATCACCTTCATGTGTACTTTGATGAGGTGCTTACCTTTTGCCATGATTAGTTTCGAGGTGACTTAAACATGCTCTTTTAGATGCTATGATGATATTGCTGTTTTAGGACTTAGTGGTTTTTTCACCAAGTCTGAAATCTGTAACGTTCCGATGCCATGTTCGTGTGATGTTCTAGGACAAAGCATGATAGTTTTGGAGTGGATTTTGATTGTTCCTTGTAGTATATATTGTTGTCTTTCCATCCATGTCCTCACATGTCCATTTAAGTGGCTGTAGCATGTTTATCTTTTGCTCCAAAGTTTCAATAAAATTATGCTGCCAGAATTTTATTGTCAAGTTCAATATGTCCAAGGTCATTGCTTTTGATCCGTGACTCCGTTGGGGGTGCACCTTTGGACATAGTTGCTGTAGTATATGTCTAGTTTGTGTTCATGTCCTTTACCATGTTGTTTGAATGCTGTAGCTCAATTATTTTGAGCTCCGAAGTTGCTATGTGGCTGTAATTTTCAGCTTTCGCTCAAATCTTGTTTCGGGCATAACTTTTAGCCCGTAACTCCGATTTCAGAGAATCTTATATCAAACTTGACTGATTTTCTGTGTAGATTAATAATATCAGATTGTTATCTTGTTTTGAGGTGTTTTGCTTGAGTGATATTTTCCGTGCTCCGTGTGCATCCTTAGTGCATCCATCATGCATTCATCTTTTCCGAGTGCGCATTGCATCTTGTTGATTGTGCTTGGTGTGATTGTTTTGTTTAGAGCCGGAAGCAGAGTCTGAGTTCGAGCACGAGCACGAGGTTTCCAACGAGGTTGAGCACGAGGACCCTTCTTACGATCCGAACGACTTCTCTTCAGGCAAGATGACCGAACCCCGATAACATTACTATCTTTGCCTATTGCTAGTAGTCTCGATCTATAGTTTTGCCTCGATGCCCATGATCTTCTTGTCAGCCTCCTACTTGTAACCAATTGCCATGTTTAACCAACCTACCTATGCAAACCATTGCTTGGCTAAGTACGCTTCGCTCAGCCCTTCTTATAGCATTGCTAGTTGCAGGTGAAGATCGAAGATGCTTGCTTCATGTTGAAGTTTGGTTGGGTTATATCACACTATATAAATGCTTAAAATGAAATCATCTATATATTGGCGAGGGTGGAAGGCTAAGCCTTTTGCTTGGTGATTTGTTCCACTCATGCCGTTAGGAACCGTATAAACCGGTGTTATGTTCCTTGATTATGCGTTCCTAACACGGTTGGGGTGTATGGGACCCCCTCGATAAACCGCTAAGTGCTAAGTCTTTTCCAGCAAGTCCCAACATTGGTACTATTTGCCTAATAACAAACTAAACTTGCATAGGGAGTTATAAACCCTTTTCTTAATTCAACAACCCGTGCCAGTGCTCCACATGAGTGTTGGTCCAAACTGGGGGTTACGCGGGGCCACCTCGAGGAAACTCAAGGTCTGGTAAAAACCTGTGGGATCGCCCATCCGGTCGTGGCCTGAGACGAGATACGTGCGGCTACTATCAGGGTGTCGGCACGCCGGGAGGATTTGCTGGATTAGCCTTACCTTAGCTCGGTATATCTTGAGCACGGGATTCCGAGGATACTCGGGTCTTCCCACTTTGGAGTTGCGACTCCGCGGATCGTGGGCTTGTAATGGGTCAAGTTGGAACACCCCTGCAGGGTTTGAACTTTCGAAAGCCGTGCCCGCGGTTATGTGGCAGATGGGAGCTTGTTAATTCCAGTTGTAGATAACTTGACACAATGTTTCTAATACACTACCAGCGTGCGTTCCGTGACTGTCAATTTCCGAATAGGGATTCGGGAGTTGAACACGGAGGAGGTATGATTGTTGAGCTTGTAGCTAGGATCACTTCGTGATCACTTCTCGCCGAGGCTTTCTCTTCTCGCTCTCACTCACGTAAGCTAGTTGCTAGTTGCTGCTGCAGACACTTATTCTTTTCTTCAGCCTTATCCTCACCCAAAGGCTTAAATAGTCTTGTTACCCGGAGACGGGATTGCTGAGTCTTCTGTGGCTCACAGTTACTTCACACACCAGATGCAGGTCCAGCTGTGAGCTATCCAGGTGATGGCACCGAGCTGGATTGGGAGTACGACGAGGAGCGTAGTAGGTACTATGTGCGATATCCGGATGATCAGTAGTGGAGACTCTTACTAGGATTCGATCCGCCTGTGGTTTATTTCTCTAAGTTTGGTACTTTGACATTTGGATTTTGCCCTTAGAGGGTTGTGATGTTCTTAATGTATGATGTTTGAGACTTGTACTGTAATTCTGTGACGTGGCGAGTGTAAGCCAACTATTTTCTGTTTACTATCCCCTCTTTTACATGAGTTGTGCAAAGATTACCAAACTTGAGATCATTCTAGGATGGATTTATGCCTTTAAGTCGTGCCTCGACACGTAGGAGGTATAACTCCATCCTGGGCATTACAGTACAACAACGGCGCAAAGAACAAGCTCTTGAAGCGCAACATGCACTACGTGACTCACATCGCAATGTTGTAACACGCAATCGACAGAATCGTTAAGAGGAAGAAGCACTTCGAGATGAAGTTCAAGAAAGGTGCTTTCAAGCGAGAATGCAACATCAAGCTCCTCCTCAAGCGAGACAAGAGCAACAAGCTCAAAAGAAACACAAGTTCAGCAAGAGCAACATAATGATGAACATAAACCATGCCAAGAGCACAATGAGGTTGACAATCCTCAACGTCAAGAACGCCCTCCCAATAGGCAAGCAAACAACAAAGAAAACCACTATGGCAAGCTCAAGTTCATAATGCGAAAGTTCTCTGGAAGCATTAATCCCGAAGACTATCTCTCATGGGCATTAAAGTTGACAAGAACTTTCGACTCCACAACTTTGATGAAGAAAAGAAGATCACAATGGCATCCCTTGAGCTCCAAGACTATGTTCTTATTTGGTGGGAGCAAGTCATCGAGCGAAGAGAAGCAAAAGGCGAGCCACCCATCACTACTTGGAGTCAAATGAAGGATATCATGAGAGGGCGTTTTGTGCCAATGCACTACAACCGCGACTTGTTCAAAAAGTTGCAACTCCTCAAGCAAGGAACCAAGTCTGTTGAAGAGTATTACAAGGAAATGGAGATTCCCATGATACGATCCAAGATCACGGAAGATGAAGAGAAAACTATGGAAGTACATCAAAGGCAAAGAGAATGTTGTGGTGGATGCGCTTTCCCACAAATGCATGCTTGTTACCCAACTTGAATTGAATGTTATTGGCTTTGAGCACATAAAAGATTTGTTTGAGCATGATCATGATCATTTCTTTGCGAATTCTTAGGCTAAGTTTGTGAGGCATACTTCTTGGGAATGATATTACATCAAGGATGGTTATCTTATGAGAGCAAACAAACTTTGCATTCCCAAGTCTTCTCTTCATTTGCTCCTTTAGCAAGAATCTCATGGAGGAGGACATATGGGACATTTCGGACGCGACAAGACATTTGTGACGCTCTCCAAGAACTATTATTGGCCCAAGATGTTCTGTGACGTCTCACGCTTCACCATACAGTGCTCTACATGCCGCAAAGCTAAGTCTAAAGCTCAATCCCACGGTCTTTACATGCCACTTCCTATTCCACATCAACCTTGGGAAGACATTAGCATGTACTTTGTACTTGGTTTACCTAGGACTCAAAATGGCATGGATTCTATTTTTGTTGTTGTGGATAGATTTTCTGGCTCAGTTCATTCCAGGCAACAAGATAGACGATGCTTCACATGTTGCAAATCTCTTTTGTAGGGAAATCGTGTGCCTACATGGAGTGCCCAAGACGATCGTCTAGGATTGTGACGTCAAGTTCCTAAGCTACTTTTGGAAGACGCTTTGCGCCAAGCTCGGAATCAAGCTACTATTCTCTTCGGCATACCACCCACAAACCAACGGCCAAACAGAGGTGACGAACCGCACACTTTCGACGCTTCTTCGCGTGTTGATCAAGAAGAACATCAAGGAATGGAAGCAATGCTTACCCATCGCCGAGTACACCTACAATCGCGGAAGACACTCAACAACCGGCAAGTCCCCCTTCGAGGTCGTCTAAGGCTTCAACCCGTTGTCTCCATTGGACATTCTTCCTCTACCTCTCCAAGAGCGCACCAACACGGACGCAAGTGCACGAGAAAGTTATCTTAAGAAGATGCATGAAGATACAACAGAAACGTTCGAGCGTCAAGTACATCACCCCGCCACCAAGCTCAACGTCAACGAGACACCAATGGTGTCCCAACCTGGAGATCTCGTATGGCTTCATCTTCGCAAGGACCACTTCCCCAACGAGCACAAGTCCAAACTCCTACCTCAAGCCGACGGACTCTTCAAGGTGCTAGCACGCTACAATGACAATGCTTACAAGATTGACATCCCACGCGACAAGTACAACATAAGCGACATCTTGCACTTCAAAGACTTGGCCATCTACCATGGTGATGAAGCTTTTGATCCAAGGTCTGATCTCTCCCAAGGGGGGGGGGTGATGTAAAGCATCCCACGAGCATCCCCATGGACGTATCCACATCTCCTACAACACCACTTGGACCAATGAAAAGAGCTCGAGCAAGGGCTATCAAAGATAAGGTGAACTCGCTGCTCTCCGAACTACCACTTTCTTCACATGAGACATGGCTACTACCTAAGGCAGAGATCCTATGCAAGATCAGGTATCAAGAGAACGAACGTGAAGGTTCTACGCCAAATGATCAAGCCAGCGAGGACAAGTGTGAGGGCCAAGAGATAGAGCTTCCAGAGAAGTCCCACCACCGGACAACCAGCCGGGACCGGACGTCCGGCGCCTGAAGGGTGCCCCAGCCAGAAGAGGCCAGGAAAGAACATGCTGCACCGGCCGGACGACCATCCTGCACCGGACGTCCGATGACTCCCAGGTTCCGGACGTCCGAGACCCACCGGACGACCGGCCACCACCAGACGTCCAACGTTTCGCAATAGGATGAAATTAGCGGAAGTCCGAAGACTTTCGGACGTCCGGTCCCTCACGAGCGACCGGACGTCCGGTAGCTAGCGGACGTCCGCTACCTCGGCGCATTGAAACATTTAGGGCCGAGGCCCATGTACCCCTTCGTGTAGCTACACTATATATACTCTTTCTCCTGCTCCTAGCTAGGTTTAGCATTGTGTTTGCTCATTTTAGGCCTAGAGATTTGCTCATCTAGTGGTTCTACTCCTTTGAGAGACCGCTGCCCCTCTTCAGAGAAGATCCACACCGGATTCAAGACCTCCTTACGGAGAAGACCCTCGCGGGATCAATACCTCCTCACGGAGAAGACTATCTTATGTATCGTCTGTTATTGTATTTGGATCATCGTAATACTCATGTTGTGCATCGTTCTAGCATATGTGTGATTGTTCTTGTCGTTCTTGAGTGTTTCCTCTTTTTGTGATTTATCCCCGTGTTCATCGTGTTCTTCGTGGGATCCCTCCTTTTCGTAAAATATCGCCCCCCTAGGGTTCCTCCCTACACCACTTTTGCTCTCCCTCGTATTGATCAAAACATTGATGCTACGAGGGGTTGTGAGCGTTTGAGCTTTCTGGATGCTTACTCCAGTTATCATTAGATCAAGATGGCAGTTAAGGACCAGGAGAAGACTGCTTTTATCACTCCTTTTGGAGCCTTCTACTATGTATCTATGCCTTTTGGGCTGAAGAGTGCCCAGACGCTTATCAGCGCTGTGTTGAGAATTGCCTCCACAATCAAATTGGATGCAATGTTCATGCCTATGTGGGTTGCCTCCACAATCAAATTGGATGCAATGTTCATGCCTATGTGGGTGACATAGTTGTGAAATCAAGGAAGAAAGAGACCTTGTTAGATGATCTGAAGGAGACCTTTGACAACCTCCGGGTCTACAAAATGATGCTTACATCGGCCAAGTGTGTTTTCGGTGTTCTAGCTGGTAAACTATTGGGATTTTTGGTTTCTGAGAGAGGCATTGAAGCTAACCCGGAGAAAATCAAGGCTATCACTTCTTTGGCTAAACTGGTGTATATCAAGGATGTTCAGCATTTGGCGGGTTGTATTGCGGCCTTAATCCGGTTTATCAGCCGCCTGGGAGAAAAGGCTATCCCTTTGTACCAGATGATGAAGAAAACAGACCACTTTGTCTGGAGTGATGTTGCTAATCAGGCGTTTGAGGCACTGAAAAAACAATTGGCTGAGCCGCCGGTCCTTGCAGCTCCCATTGATAAGGAGCCCTTGCTTTTATATGTGGCTGCCAATAGCAGAGCCATCAGCGTAGTGGTTGTTGTGGAAGGAAAAGAGTCAGGCAAGGAATATCCGGTTCAGAGGCCGGTTTACTATGTCAGTGAGATACTCATCGAATCCAAACAGATATACCCACATTGGCATAAGCTAGTTTATGGAGTGTTCATGGCTAGTCGCAAGTTGAAACAATATTTCCTTGGTCATCCCATCACTGTGGTCAGTTCTGCTCCCCTAGGAGATATTAGTCAAAACAGAGAAGCCACAGGCCGGGTGGCCAAGTGAACAATTGAGCTTGGACCCCATGGTTTGAAATATATGCCTCGGACAGCTATCAAGTCTCGAGAACTTGTGGATTTCATCAATGACTGGACAGAGCAGCAGATACCTGAGGAGAAGCCTGGTAACACCTATTGGACTATCCATTTTGATGGATCCACGCAGTTGAAAGGCCTGGGTGCTGGTGTTATTTTGACTTCCCCACGAGGTGATAAGTTTAGCTATGTTTTAAGATTGGTGTCCCCTTGTACTGACAATGCAGCTGAGAACATGGGATTATCAAGTGGAGAAGACTCTTTAGCCTTGATCCATGGTCTTTGGATGGCTAAAGACATGAATCTAAGCCGGGTGAGGTGTTTTGGCGACTCAGATTTGGTGGCTCGGCAAGTTTCAGGAACATGGGATTCCAAAGACCCGCTCATGGCGGCTTATCACCGGGCGGTTGATGCAATTGCTGGTCATTTCAAGGGTTATCAAGTGGAACATGTTGATCGAAGGAAAAATGGGGTGGTTGATGCGTTAAGCCAGCTGGGCTCTCAGCGTAAGCCGGTGCCACCCAATGTTTCCCTTGATATTTTGAATAACCCTTCAATTAAATTACCTACAAAGAAGGATCTTGCTATCCCTGACCTGGAGGCACAATTGGTAGCGGCTCTTCATGTTATTCCTGATTGGACAGTTCCATATTTGACTTATATGACCCCGGTTGAGTTACCTGAGGATGAAACTTTGGCCAGGCAGATAACCCGGCGATCTAAGTCGATGACTATTGTCAATGGCGTGTTGCACCGATGTAGTGTCACACGGGTGTTTCAATGTTGCATTTCCTCTAAGGAGGGTCATGAGATTCTGCGAGAGATTCATGAAGGAGATTGTGGTCATCACGTCGGCTCTAAGTCTCTCGTGACCAAAGCCTTTCGTCATGGGTTTTATTGGCTGACGGCTCATGTCGATGCACAAGATCATGTTAGCAATTGTGACTTTGTGTTTTATTGACCGACAGCTCATGCTCAAGCCTTAGGGTGTCGTTTAGACTTTAGGTTTTGTTTAGATTAAAGTTCGACATAGCTACAACTTCGCATACTTTGTTTGTGTTCAACGACCAGACAAAGACGTCACAGAACCCCACTTGATCAATAAATCTTTCCTCTTAAATTCGCAATATCCAGATTGCAATCTCAGTTTCTTGCTTGTTCTTCATTTGCGTGCAGGAAAAAGACCTTCGTGGTCAGGTTGATCATGCTTCGGCATGGTCAATAACCTCTCGGAGTTGGTTTAGCGATTCCTAAGGCGCGACATCCTCGCACGTTCATAGTCGGATCGTCAAAGTCGACTTCCTCCAAAACAATAACCACCATCTCATCCAAAGACAGGACACCTTTGATTCTATCACTCGACTTGCATAACCCTATGATAAACAGGGTGGCGGTGGTGTCACCTGCTCGTCTTGGCATCCGGCCTCACTACCGTGACGACGTCCGCCTCGAATCACGTTACCATAACATAGACAGGATGGCGGTGGTGTCACGTGCTCGTCTTGGCGTCTGTCGTCGCTAGAACGACGACGCCCGCCTCGACTCGCGTAACCCTAAGATACGCAGGGTGGCGATGGTGTCACATGCTCGTCTTGCGGTCTGAGTTCGCTACCGCGATTATGTCCGCCTCGACTCGCGTTATCCTAAGATAGACAGGGTGGCATTGTTGTCAAGTGCTCGTCTCGGCGTCCGTCGTCGCCACCACGACGACGTCCGCCTCGACTGCCTCACCCTAAGATAGACAGGGTGGCGATGGTGTCGCTTGCTCCTCTTGGTGTCCGTCGTCGCTACCATGACGACGTACGCCTCGACTCGCGTAACCCTAAGATAGACAAGGCGGCATTGGTCTCTCATGCTCGTCTCGGTGTCCGTTGTCGGTACTGCAGCAATGTTCGCCTCGACTCGCGTTAACCTAAGATAGACAGGGTGGCGGTGGTGTCATGTGCTCGTCTCGGCATCCATCGTTGCTATCGCGACAACGTTCGCCTTGACTCGTGTTACCCTAAGATAGATAGGATGGCATTGGTGTCACATGCTCGTCTCGGCGTCCGTCGTTGCTACCGCGATGACGTCCGCCTCAACTCAAGTAACCCTTAGATAGACAAGGTGGCGGTGGTTTCACATGCTCGTCTTGGCATCCGTCGTCGCTACCGTGACGACATCTGATGCGGGGACAACCCCATAGGAGGCCGATCTTTCACTAAAAGGAGGGATTACAAGGAAGAACATGAAGAACACGAGGGACAACACGAATGAAACACGAAGAGAGCACTCAGATCAACAAGTTTAGGTCACACATATGCTAGATCCGGAAATACAAAGGGTGATACACGATCCACGATCAACCAAGGATGATACATGCTGTGATAGTCTTCTCCGTGAGGAGGTCTTGAATCCGTGTGGATTTTCTCCGTGGAGGTCGCGGTCTCTCGAGAAGATGAACCACTAAGGATGAGCAAGGCTCTATCTCTAGAAATAAGCTATCTCAATGCTAACCCTAAAAATAGGTAGGTGGAGGACTATAAATAGTCTAGGGGATGAAGGGGTACATGGGCCGCGGCCCAGGAGTAAACGGCGCGCGCAGGGAGCGGACGTCCGCTGGGCACCGGACGTCCGGTGGATCGTGAGGGACCGGACGTCCGGAAGTCCTCGGATGTCCAGTATTTTCTTCTGTCGTGGGATTACGGGCATCCGGAGATTGCCGGACGTCCGGTCGCCGGTCGTCCGGTGGGCGTCGGTCATCCGGAGCCTGGGATGCGTCGGACGTCCCGTGCGGGCCGGTCGTCCGGAGCCTGTAGCTCTTCAGGTAGCTTCTCTTGGTCATTGACCTTGCCATCCTTGCCACCTTGTCCAGTGGGTGTAGCTACACCGTGGCCTTTATCCAAGCACCTGATCATGCATAAAAGTTCTGTCTTAGGTAGTAGCCATGTCTCGAGCGGTAAAAGTGGTATTTCGGAGAGGAGCGAGTTCACCTTATCTTCGATAGCCCTTGCACAAGAACTTGTCATTGGTCCAAGAGGCATGTCCATGGGGATGCTTCAGGGAAGCTCCGCATCATCTCCCCCCCCCCCTTGGGAGAGATCTTACCCCGGATCAAAATCATTATCACCATGGAAAGGAGAGAAATCCTTGACGTTGAAGGTATCGCTCACATTGTACTTGTCGTGTGGGATGTCGATCTTGTAAGCATTGTTGTTGTAGTGTGCTAGCACCTTCAAGGGTCTGTCGGCTCGAGGTAGGAGTTTGGACTTGCGTTCGTTGGGGAAGTGGTCCTTGCGCAGATGAAGCCATACGAGATATCCCGGTTGGAACACCATTGGTGTCTTGTTGATGATGAGCTTGGTGGCGAAGCGATGTACTTGGTGCTCGATTGTTGCCCTTGTATCTTTGTGCATCTTCTTGAGATAACTTGCTCGAGCACTTGCGTCCATGTTGGTGCGCACTTGTAGAGGTAGATGGAGAACTTCCGATGGGGACAAAGGGTTGAAGCCATAGACGACGTTGACAGGGGACTTGCCGGTTATTGAATGTCTTGTGCGGTTGTAGGCGTACTCGTCGATGGGCAAGCATTGCTCCCATTCCTTGATGTTCTTCTTGATCAACACGCGAATAAGCATAGATAGCGTCCTGTTCGTCACCTCCGTTTGGTCGTCCGTTTGTGGATGGTATGCCGAAGAGAATAGTAGCTTTATGTCGAGTTTGGCGCATAGAGTCTTCCAAAAATAGCTTAGGAAGTGAACAACGCGATCCGAGACGATCGTCTTGGGCACTCCGTGTAGGCGCAAGATTTCCCTACAAAAGAGATTCTCAACATGTGAAACATCGTCTATCTTTTTGCAAGGAATGAAATGAGCCATTTTGGAAAATCTATCCACAACAAGAAACACGGAATCCTTTCCATTTTGAGTTCTAGGCAAACCAAGTACAAAGTCCATGCTAATGTCCTCCCAAGGTTGGTATGGAATAGGTAGTGGCATGTAAAGACTATGGGATTGAGCTTTGGACTTAGCTTTGTGGCATGTAGAGTACCGGTTGGTGAAGCGTGAGATGTCATGGAACATCTGGGGCCAAAACTAATTCTTGGACAGCGTTGTGAATGCCTTGTCGCGTTCGAAATGTCACATAAATCCTCCTACATGAGATTCTTGCAAAAGGAGCACACGAAGAGACGACTCGGGAATGCAAAGTTTGTTAGCTCTCATAAGATATCCATCCTTGATATAATATCGTTCCCAAGAATTGTGCTTCACACATTTGGCATAAGGATTTGCAAAGAAAGGATCATGCTCATACAAGTCTTTTATGTGCTCAAAGCCAATAACATTCAACTCAAGTTGGGTAACAAGCATGTATTTGCGGGAAAGTGCATCCGCCAAAACATTCTCTTTGCCTTTGATGTACTTGATGACATAGGGAAAAGACTCTATGAACTCACTCCACTTAGCATGACGCTTGTTCAACTTAGTTTGACCCTTGAGATACTTGAGCGTCTCATGGTCCATGTGAAGAATGAATTCACGGGGTCGAAGATAGTGTTCCCAAAAACGCAAAACTCTCACCAAGGCATAGAGCTCTTTATCATAAATGGGGTAGTTAAGTTGCACACCGGAAAGTTTTTCGCTAAAATACGCAATCGGGCGCTTTTCTTGCATTAACACGCCTCCTATGCCGGTACCACTAGAGTCACAATGTATATCAAACGGTTTGTCAAAGTTTGGTAGGGCAAGAAGTGGTGCGTGACTGAGCAAGGTTTTTAGCTCATTGAACGCGGTGTCTTGCGAAGGACCCCAAACAAAGGGTGTGTTCTTCCTGCTCAAGGCGTGTAGAGGCATAGCAATTGTGCTAAAGTCCTTCACAAAACGTTGATAGAAACTGGCTAAACCAAGAAAGCTACGCACTTGTTGGAGATTCGTTGGTTGGGGCCAAGTTTTAATTGCTTCAATTTTAGTTTCATCAACATGAACACCTTGTGAAGAAACGACAAATCCTAGGAAAACAACCTTATCAACGCTAAAACTGCATTTATCCATGTTGGCATAGAGGGGTTCTTTTCGAAGGGTTTGCAAAACAATATGGATGTGTGTGACGTGATCCTCAAGCGACTTGCTAAAGACGAGGATGTCATCAAAGTAAACCACTACAAAGACGCATATATAAGGTCGGAGAACGAAATGCATGAGACGCATGAATGAGTCGGGCGCTTCCGATAAGCCCATCGGCATGACTAACCACTCATATAACCCAAACTTGGTTTTGAAAGTTGTTTTCCACTCATCACCCTTTTGAATGCGAATTTGGTAATAACGACTTTTAAGATCGATTTTCGAAAATATGGTAGCACCACATAATTCATTAAGCATGTCGTCTAAGCATGGAATAGGGTGACGGTATCTAACGGTGATAGCATTTATCGGACGACAATCGAAGCACATGCAAAAACTTCCATCTTTCTTAGACACGAGAATAACTGGAATGGTACAAGGGGTTAAGCTTTCATGTACATGACCTTTGTCGATGAGTTATTGTACTTGACGTTGTATCTCCTTGGTTTCCTCGGGGTTGACGTGGTAAGGAGCCCTATTCGGAAGTGGTGCGCCAGGTATGAGGTCGATGCGGTGTTCAATGCCGTGAAGTGGAGGTAGACCCGGTGGTAGCTCATCGGGACAGACGTCCGAGAATTCCTGCAACAATTGAGACAACACTGAAGGTAGAGGTGGTGAGGTGTTAGTAGGTTTTGCTTCCCCTTTGCATAGAAGCACAAGGTGAAAGATGCTCGATGGGTTATCACACACTTCCCTCATCTCACCTTTGGTGGCGAAGAACACTAGTTGTTTCTTGTCGCTAATTGTGGAGGTGCTCAAATTTGGCTTGTGGCTCTCACTCTCCTTTTGGTGGTTCACTCTCTCACCATTCTCTCCATGATGGTAGGTAGGTATTTGTTTGTTGGCGGCTACTTGACTTGGTGACATTGGGCGTAGAACGAACTCTTTGCCCTCCATCTTGAAGCTATAATGGTTGGTCCATCCGTTGTGGGTGACTCTGCAATCGTATTGCCATGGTCGTCCTAGAAGAAGGTGGCACACGGACATAGGAACCACGTCACACTCAAGTGTGTCCTCGTAGGCACCTATCTTGAAGGATACTTGCACGGTATGCTTGACTCGAATAGTTCCGGCGTCTCTAAGCCATTGGACCTTGTAGGGATGATGGTGCTTCGTCTTGACCAATTGTAGCTTGTCCCATAGCTCTTCACTTGCCAAGTTATGACAACTTCCTCCATCAATGATAACTATGACGGAACGTCCATTGATGCCGGCCTTGGTATGGAAGATGTGACATCATTGATCTTCATCTTGATGATGTTGAAGTTTCAAAACCTTGGAGACTACGAGATTGGGACTCAAGTCATTGTCGCAAAACACTTGATTGTCTTCATCTTCATTCACCTGGCGATGCATAGCTACGTGTTCAAGGGCTTCCATCTTATCATCGCTCATTGAGGCATATGATATGTCGTCATTGATGACCATGGTGCGAACAGTCTTGCACTCAAATGACATGTGGCCTCGTCCTAGGCATTTGAAACACTTGATGGAACTCATCTTGGAGGTGTCCTCGGTTGGAGTTGTAGATGATGAAGCTCTTGGCTTGAAGTTGTTCGTTGACGGGTGACTTGATGTAGTAGAATTCTTGTAGCTTGACTTGTCACCTAATCTTGTAGATGGTTTGGTAGAGGTAGGAAGTGTTGAAGTCGTTGAAGCTTGGTTGTAGAGCCGTAGTTCTTGGAGGTGAACTTGGAGTACTTGTAGTCTTCTTGTACTTGTCGCTCTGCTTTAGTTGCTTGGTGTACTATCTCTAGGAGATTCGTGTATAGTTGGAAGTCCGCAATCTTCTTGAGAGGATAGTTGAGTCCATTCAAGAATCTCTCCATAGTTTTCTCTTCATCTTCCGTGATGTTGGCTTTTATCATTGAAACCTCCATTTCCTTGTAGTACTCTTCAACGGACTTGGTTCCTTGCTTGAGGAGTTGCAACTTTTTGAACAAGTCACGGTTGTAGTGTGTTGGCACGAAACGTGCTCTCATGACTGCCTTCATTTGACTCCAAGTAGTGATAGGTGGTTCTCCTTTTGCTTCCCTTCTCTCGATGACTTGCTCCCACCAAATGAGAACATAGTCTTGGAACTGAAGGGATGCCATTGCGATCTTCTTTTCCTCATCAAAGTTGTGGAGGCGAAAGATCTTGTCAATTTTCAATGCCCATGAGAGGTAGTCTTCGGGATCAATGCTTCCGGAGGACTTTGGCATGGTGAACTTGAGCTTGCCATAGTGATGCTCTTCATTGTTTGCTTGCCTATTGTGAGGGCGTTCTTGATTTGGAAGATTGTCAACCGCATGTTGCTCTTGGCGGAGTTGATGCTCATTGTCATGTTTTTCTTGCCGAGCTTGTGGTTCTTGTTGAGCATGTTTCTCTTGTCGTGCTTGAGGAGGAACTTATCGTTGCATTCGTGCTTGGTAACACCTTTCTTGCATCTCATCTCGAAGTGCTTCATCTTCTTGACAAATGTGTCAATTCCGAGTTGCAACATTGCGATGTGAGTCACGGAGGGCACGTTGCGCCTCATGATCTTGAGCTTCTCGGTATTGTTTAACTTGACGTTGTGCCTCGGCATCTTGCTCTTCTTGGTGTTGACGCGCTCGCTCTTGTTGTTGTTGACGCGCTTGTTCTTCTTCTTGTTGGCGTAGTCGTTGCCGTTCTTGTGCTTGCTCAAGTGTAGCTTGGTTTTGACGATGTCGACTTTCTTGCTCTTCAAATAGCTCTTGTGAAATCTTGTCATGAAGTGGGTTGCGGTTGTCATGTCGAGCTTGACGCGCGGCTTGACGAAGAGTGTTCGATGTAGGTGTACTTGAGCCGTAAGTGTAGTCGGTATGACGACTTGAGAAGCTCCGTCTTTGTGAGGACGTAGATGAAGATCGTCGGTTGACTATTAATGTTCGTAGCTCGTCGAATTGGGTAGACATGTTGGTGTTGATGATATCGAATTTCTCTCGTGTGACTGCTTCAAATTGTCGTGCGCCGGCGGCAACTTGCTCGATGTGCTCTTGCATAGCTTCATTCTCTTAATGTAGAGCTCGTTGGACACCAAATAGATGTAGTTTGGAGACGTAGTTGTTCGAATCTTGAGGATCTTCGAAGGGCGGGTTCGTAGATGTACTTGGCCAATCCATCATTGCAAGCAAGAATGTGTGAGTTGAAGAAAGGAAGAACTATACCAAATGTACCTTGACCGAAGTTGAAGATGGATCAATGATCACTCAATAGTATAACCCAGAAATAGCACAACTGGTACCATATCTTGTCGATCTCTCACACCTACACAAATAAAGCTTTGGGTGGAGCTTGGTTAGGATGGTGGACTGAAGTATGCAATCGTTAATAATTCTCAATGATGTTGAAAATGATTCGCGATTTTCCAAAACAACAAGAAGACCAATAGCTATAAAGGTACACGGAAACACACGCGCAAATAGATAAATGGGGTCGTGCAAACCAAGGGTGAGCGGAAATGTTCTTGTTGCACAACACTAGAGAGACGTTAACACAATTGCATTATAGGCGGATACGAGACTTGTGCACGACCTACTAGGCAAAAATGCAACGACCTCTATCCCAAGTATGCTATATGTTCGTTGTTACTATGCAATGATCCAAGATGATCGAGTATGATACCATATGATATGATATGTTTGGATGCAATGCTATGGTTCTTGCCTAAAAGCTCTTTGCTTATGTTTTTCTTTTGCTTACAAGCTTGATTGGCTCTTTGTCTTTGAGCTCTTTTGGTAGGGTACTTATGTGATGCTTTTCGAACCAAGATAGCAATTGTATGCTATGGCAACCTTGTGACAGAAGAGATGGTGATAAGATGGCACTATGACTTGTATTATGATATGTTGTGGCTAAATGGTGTCTAATGTGCACAAGTGTCGTTGCCCGGCAATACTCTAATGGCTAGTCTCAAAGGGAAAGCTACGGAAAGCGGTTGATGAGGGTTTATCAATGCAAAAGCAAGGTTGAGTATACAAGGTGTCGTCGATGTTACCCTCCGTGTCGAGGTTGAGAAGTAGTCTTATTGATGTCGTCCTGTTCCAAGATAGCCGAAACACACAGGGAAATGGGTAAACCACAACTCAAAGGATCCAAGACAACAGAGAGTAAAAACGTAGTGATGGTGGTTAGGTAATGGTGGTAGTGGTAGGGTATATGTGGGATTGGAAATGGGTATGTGTGTGCGGAAGGTTGAACGAAAACTGAGTAAATTCAGTTTCGTCAGGGTTCAGCGGACGTTTTATGGTTGGCCGGTCGTCCGGTCGCCGGACGTCCGGTAAGCTGGCGGACGACCGGTGCCTGGGCGATTTCTGGCTCGGGCAAAACAGCTAGGGTTCGTTGTAAATGTGGCCAAATTGGTCAAAATTGGCCGAATTTGTGGGAGAAATTTGGAGAAAAGGTGGGGAAAGCTAGATCCACTCATGGCAAAGCAAATCCACGGATCAAATCCAATAAAACTTCGTCAAATCAACAAATCACAGAGAAATTGAGGCGATTTTTGTGGGGAATTTTTGAAATTGGGACAAAATCAACAAAACAAGGCTAGAAAACAAGGGTAGGAGCTCCAATTTCGTGAGAAACTGTGGTTCTTGATACCATATGATGCGGGGGCAACTTGATAGGAGGCCGTTCTTTCACGAAAAGGAGGGATTCCGAGGAAGAACATGAAGAACACGAGGAACAAAAAGAAAGAAACACGAAGAGAACACTCAAATCAAGAAGTTTAGGTCACACATATGCTAGATCGGGAAATACAAAGGGTGATACACGATCCACGATCAACTAAGGACGATACAAGTAGCGATAGTCTTCTCCGGGAGGAGGTCTTGAATCCGTGTGGATCTTCTCCGTGGAGGTCGCGGTCTCTCGGGGAGATGAACCACTAAGGATGAGCAAAGCTCTATCTCTAGAATGAGCTATCACAATGCTAACCCTAAAAAGAGGTAGGTGGAGGAGTATAAATAGTCTAGGGGTGAAGGGGTACACGGGCCTTGGCCCAGGAGTAAATGGCGCGCACAGGGAGCGGACGTCTGCTGGGCACCGGATGTTCGGTGGCTCATGAGGGACCGGACGTCCACTATTCTGGAGCCTCGGATGTGTTGGACGTCCGGTGCGGGCTGGTCGTCCGGAGCCTGTAGCTCTTCAGGCAGCTTCTCTTGGTCCTTGAACTTGCCTTCCTTGCCACATTGTCCAGCGGGTGTAGCTACACCGTGGCCTTCATCCAAGCACCTGATCATGCATAAAGTTTCCATCTTAGGTAGTAGCCATGTCTCGAGCGGTGAAAGTGGTATTTCGGAGAGGAGCGAGTTCACCTTATCTTAGATAGCCCTTGCACGAGCTCTTATCATTGGTCCAAGAGGCATGTCCATGGGGAAGTTTGAGGGATGCTCTGCATCAACATCCACCTCAACTCGCGTAACCCTAAGATAGACAAGATAGCCGTGGTGTCACGTGCTCGTCTCAGCGTTAGTCATCGCTACCGCGACGACGTCCACCTCGACTCGCATATCCCTAAGATAGACATGTTGGTGGTGGTGTCACGTGCTCGTCTTGATGTTCGTCGTCGCTACCGCAACGACGTCTGCCTCGACTCGCATAACCCTAAAATAGACAGGGTGGCGGTGGTGTCACGTGCTCGTCTCAGCGTCCCTCATCGCTACCGCGTCGACGTCCGCCTCGACTCGTGTTACCCTAAGATAGACAGGGTGGCAGTAGTATCACATGCTCGTCACGGCATCCGTCGTCGCTACCGCCTCGACTCGTGTTACCCTAAGATAGACAGGATGGCAGTGGTGTCATGTGCTTATCTCAGCGTCCATCGTCGCTACCGTGACGACATCCGCCTCGACTAGCATAACCCTCAGATAGACAGGCTGGCATTGGTGTCACGTGCTCATGTCGGCGTCCGTCGTCGGTGCCGCAGTGACGTCCGCCTAGACTCGTGTTACCCTAAGATAGACAACATGGTGGTGGTGTCACGTGCTCGTCTCGGAATTTGCGAAATTTGTCTACCAATCATCTGCAAAAAGAATCAACTAAAAAGCACGCTCCAGTAAAATCCCGTGACTACTTTAGTGAGCGCTAATGATTCTGTTTTTCACAACAAGATCATATAAACTTCACACAAGTCTCCCCAAAGGTTCTACTTGGCACAAACACTAAAAAAAACATGAAACCACATCTAATCAGAGGTTAGATGCAATATTTATTCCCTAACAGCAACAAAAACAAAAAAACAAAAAATGTGGTTGCCTCCCAACAAGCGCTATCGTTTTACGCCCCTAGCTAGGCACGATACAAGATAGATCTAGGGATAGCCATAGTGGTACGATATGTCGCGAAAGCTCATCTCATGTTCCCTACGTTCACCAGCAAGCTTTCTTTGTGGCAAGCAAAAGTAATCAAAAGGGATAAATTTAATGGGACAAAACTCCCCTACATCAATCTCGGGAGGAACAGGTTCCTCCTTTGGCCCTTTGTAGTGGATGACCAATTCATCATTATAGGCATTCTTTTGGCAAAAGGCCTGATGCGGGGTTAACCCGATTTTAGGCCGATCTTTCACGAAGAGGAGGGAAACCCACATTGAACACGAAGAACACAAAGGGGAATCACGAGGGGAAACACTCAAGAACAAGTCCAATCACACATCCACTAGACAATCTAACACACAAGATCACAAGCTACATGAACAACTGTCAGGACCCCGATCCTAAGTCACACCAATCTAGCTGTAACACGTCATATCACTTTGCGGCCTCACGCACGGTAACCCCACGGGTGCCACCTTACCTGGCCCGGGACCGTTTGCGCATTTTGGCTCACGTATATGACAGTGTCGCTAGCATCCATATGACAGAGAACCCGGGCCGACATGGCTAGTTATAAACCAAAAGTGGCACTAGATTACAGAGACAGGCATCCATGACCCAGCAACGAACGTGTCAGTCATTAACGTATGAACCCAAGTCGTAGCAAGCTACATGGACTTAAAGGAACAACGCGTGTCATTTCCCCTAAGGGACAGACACAGGAACGAAGAAGGACACATGCCGGCCAGCCTACGTGTTCCGAGCAGTAGCAAGCTACCAAGGCTCATTGGAATCACTAGGAGGCATTTCCCTGTAAGGTAGGCTACCAAGGGAAAACAACTAGGTGTCGGATCCCACACATACCAAGCATTTCAATCATACACGCAATATGCTCAATATGTGCATATACAACATTGCATCACAACAGAACTCTATGACTCAAAGTACTTTATTTAAGAGGCTCCAAGAGCCATACTTAACATATCCATACAGGTAGGGGTCACATGACCCAACACTCAAGTCATACAGTCATACAAGCACAAGCGGAAGCTACATGTCTGAGTATAGACAACTTAGAAAATAAAACAGGCTTGGTGTAGCCTGACTATCCACAAGGCCCTTCACAAGCTCCAGATCTCCGTCTGGGTGTCAAGCTACTCGTCGACGTCAACGTCTATGTAGAACCCATCAGCAGGGGCAGGGTTCTCCTCTGCAACAGTTATTAAGCAAACATGAGTACAAAGGTACTCAGCAAGTCTTACCACAGAACCTATCATACATGCAACATTATCAAAGGGGGTGGTGGAGTTCATAGCAGAATGCCAGCTTTGACCTTGGCTAACCTATACTACAACTCTCAACAGATTGCAAGATGTTATTATGAACACGAGTCCTCTACTCACCACATCAATACACTACCGAGGATCCTCTTCCGTCATCCTACGGAAGGGCCATCCACGGCACTCACACTTATCTTGAGGCTTTTAGTAGTATCCATCAACTTGTCTATGAACTGTAAGAGTAACCAAGTAGTCCGTACCGCGAACAACGGCTATTCGAATAGTTTGATAACCCTGCAGGGGTGTACCTCTTCACACACGCTTTCACCACTTATCGCCGTTTACTTGGCGTGTACTCAGCAACCTTCAAGCGGAAGCCCAGCAAGGGTGTCGGCCACGACCTGACTAACTACTCAAGTCTCTCGTCCAGGTTTATCGCCTATTTGGGTTCCATCCGTGGGGAGATCCGGCCGGGGTGTCGCTCACGGCCCCAAACGATGTGTACAGGGTTCCCGAGTCACCAAACGGGCAACCGGTACACCGTGCCACGTACCTGTCGCATCACAACCCACCCCGAGGGTCAGCGTTGTGCACGACCTCCAGTAATCTATAAACACCAGAAACTAGTTGCAACTCCTGGACAGAGATCGCGGGTAATTAATAAGTCGAGAGGGTCAATTAAGGATCCCAATGTGTGTTAGTAGCTGTAACTTGAACCACACATACAGATCTCGGGTCCTAAGGACGATTCCAATGAAACAACCCACCATGTACTCCTACATGGCCTTTCATCGATACCTTTACCAAGCGTATTCCACACTTCCTTCTCTTTATCGGTATGATCATTTCACTCTGATCCATCACCCAGATGAATCAGACCAGACACAACTCTAAGCATAGCAGGCAACATAAACAAATAGCATGGTGGATCACACATCACATGGCTCAATCAACTCCTACACATGCTAGTGGGTTTCAACTATTTACTGTGGCAATGACAGGTCATGCAAAGGATAGGGTTCAACTACCGCAGCAAGTAGCAGTTCACACGTTGTTGCCTTAATGCAGTAAAAGAGAGCAGGAGCGATAAGATTGGGTTTGTATCGGAATGATCAATGATTGCTTGCCTGACAAAGTAGTTGTCGGGTACTGCTCTTCAACTGGATACGCAGCAGTATCCTCGGGAGCAGGACCTAACACAGAGAATACCGGCGATACAATCATTAACAAACAAATGCAACAATATGATGCATGCTCATGACACGGCAAGATGCATGTGTGTTGGCTAATGCAACTAAAACCAGAAGGGTTTGAACCTATTTGAATCAAAGATTCAAATTGGCATTTTAGCTATTATTTAAATAAGTGCATTATCATGTTTTTGATGTATACATCAAGTTAACTTGTTCAAACATGCATTAAACCAGTGCCATTGGAAAGATTGGATTTTTCTGATCATTTTTCATATATAAATCTTTTCCATCTGAGCTATGGTTGATTTTATATGATTTTTAGAAGTTTTGGGTATTTTCTGGAATTTCCTGAATTATTTTTAAACCTAAAAATCCTAGAAAATCCTTTACTGCGTCAGCATGACATCATGCTGACGTCAGTCAGTCAACAGGAGCTAGTCCAAGTCAAACATGACATGTGGGCCCTGCATGTCAGTGTCTCAGCTAATTAACTAAGTTAATTTGTGTTAAGCTGAAGACTAATTAGCTGTCCGTGGGGTCTGGGCCCACGGGTCAGTGACTAACTTAATTAACTAATTAAATTAACAGAAACTTAATTAAACTAACTAATTAGTAAAAGGGTGGCCCACACGTCAGCGACCCAGGGGTGGTCAACCCCCTGGTCAAACAGGTCAAACCCGCCAGCGAAGTGACGCCGGCGAGGCCGAATACGGCGGCGTGCTTCGGAAATCGTCTACGGGGCAAGGCTCGAGCTGCGGCTAGGCGCGTTGGAAAGCTCTTGCCATTGCGCGTTGCATGGTGGTGGTCGCCGGACCTGGGGTGGCCGGAGACGACGGCAACAAGCTCGACGGCGGCGACCGGCATCGGGCATGTGTGGAGAAGCAGCTACAGAGGACTGGGCGTTGCGTGCGTAGTACCTATCGCATCTACGCGCTGCGGTGAGTGTGATGGACGGGTGCCAGTGACCAAATGGTCACCGGAGCGTCACCGGCGACGAGCACGGTGGCGGTGCGTTACGGTGATCAACGGAGCGACGGCTGCATGGTGCAAACGAGGCGGAGAAGAGAGGGGAACGGCGTAGTGGCTCACTGCGGTGCTAACGAGCTCGACGGAGGGGTCGGGGACGCGCTGCAGCTTCTTATTCGACGACAGGTGCTCCGGCGATCCGAGGAAGGGGACGACGGCGTGGAGGCGTTGCAGGGCTTCCGGCGGCTCGTGGCTCAGCGAGGAGGAAGAGGACGACGCGGCGGATCTTCTGGACACACTCACGGGGCGAGGGGGTGGCTCTAAGTGCGGCTGCGTCGAGCGGCGGCGACGGCGGCTCGGTGATAGAAGAGGAGAGAGCCAGGGGAGGGCGATGCAGACGAGGGGAAGAAGTGAGAGCGGTCGGGGCAGCTGCGTGTCGATTCATGGAGTCATCCAGGCCATCGGGGAGGCAGGCTAGCAGGTTGGAGGTGGCCGGACGCGTGCCGGCGCGTGGTGGCCACGCGCGCGTCCTTCTGGCGCGAGAAGGCGACAGAGGAGGGCTGGTGGGCTGGGCCTGGCCTGCAACAGTGGTGGGCCCAAGGTAAGTGCTTTCTCTTTCTTTCTTTTTCCTATTTCTTTTTCTGTTTCATTTCTTTTGCAGCTTTGTTCAATTATTAAAAATGCCAAAACATTTTTATAACTCATGAAACTTGTCATGCCCACTGTATATAATATGAACAGTAGGAAACATTATAGTTCATGATTATTTGAGCATTTAAAATATTTTAAAGTATTTAAATGCCCAAATACAAATACCATATGATTTAATCCAAAGCCCTTGAGTGTCCTAGAAAAATGTGCACCATTTTTTGCAGAGGTTTAAGACCAAGGCAGAAATGATGAACATTTTTGAAGGGCATTTTGGGTACATTGGAAAATATCTTAACAAACCCTAGTTGTTAGGAGAGGGGTGATGGGGTTTCTGTTAATCCCATTTCCAGTTTCTTTGAAAGTAGACATGATGCACACTCTAGCTAGGTCCTAATGCAAGTGCTAACTAGGGATGTGACAACTCACCCCCACTTAAAAGAATCGCGTCCCGAGATTCGGGTTCCTCCGGAAAGAATGTGGGGTACTCAAGTCGAAGACGATCCTCCCTTTCCCAAGTAGCTTCACCCTCGGAATGATGTGACCATTGAACCTTGAGAAACTTGATATTGTGGCGTCGAGTGGTGCGCTCGGTTTGATCAAGAATACAAACGGGGTATTCTCGATATGTAAGATTGTCCTGGAGATCAAGCGTTTCGTGGTCCACTCCGCGGATAGGATCCGAGAAGCAACGCCTGAGTTGAGATACGTGGAACACGTCATGAACTCTGGATAGGTGCGGAGGTAGTTCCAGTTGGTAGGCAACTTCTCCTCGTTTGGCAAGAATGCGAAAAGGACCGATATAACGAGGGGCCAATTTGCCTTTGATACCGAAGCGATGGGTTCCCTTAAGAGGAGTAACCCGAAGGTAAGCCTTATCGCCGACTTCAAAAGTCACAGCCTTATGATGACTATCATATTGGCTCTTCTGGCGAGACTGGGCTGTTTTCAATTTCTCACGAATGATGCGAACTTGCTCTTCTGCTTCCTGAATCATATCCGGGCCAAAGAATTGTCTTTCCCCGGTTTCTGACCAGTTAAGAGGTGTTCGACACCTTCGTCCATATAGAACTTCGAAGGGAGCTTTACCCAAGGTGGCTTGATAACTATTGTTATAAGCGAATTCGGCAAATGGAAGACACTTTTCCCATTCCATACCGAAAGAGATGACAGAGGCTCGAAGCATGTCTTCCAGAATTTGATTGACTCGTTCCACTTGACCACTTGACTGGGGATGGAAGGCGGTACTGAAGGAGAGATGGGTTCCCATAGCATTCTGGAAACTTTCCCAAAATCGTGAAGTGAAAAGACTTCCACGGTCCGAGTTAATCTCCAACGGCACACCATGAAGTGATACTATTCGAGAGACATACAAGTCTGCTAGCTGGCTAGCGGTAATACTCTCGCGAACAGGCAGGAAATGAGCTACTTTAGAGAGGCGGTCGATAACGACGAAGATAGCATTATTCCCTTTCCTGGACCTGGGAAACCCGGTAATGAAATCCATACCGACTTTGTCCCATTTCCATTCAGGAATAGCTAAAGGTTGAAGGGTGCCAGCAGGCCGTTGATGCTCTGCTTTGACTCGACGACAAACGTCGCAGTTAGCAATGAATTGAGCGATTTCTCTCTTCATCCTAGTCCACCAGAATCTCTGACGTAGGTCCTGATACATTTTGGTACTACCGGGATGAATCGTGAGAGGAGATTCATGAGCCTCCTTAAGGATCATTTGTCATAGTTGTTGTTTCTTGGGAACCACCAAGCGGTTCTCGAAGAAAACAACACCTCGATCATCCATAGAGAAACTTCTAGCAACTCCGCTAGCAATGTTCTCCTTGATCCGAGATATGCCTTTATCATACCACTGGGCAACTATGACTTGATCCATAAGGGTAGGTTTCGCCACCAAGGTGGAAAGGAATCCTCGAGGAACAATGTGAAGGTTAAGCTTACGAAATTCCTCGTGGAGAAGTGGTTGACCTTGTTGTAACATCAAGTTGTTACAATAAGACTTACGACTTAGTGCATCAGCCATGACATTGGCCTTTCCATGAGTATAAGTGATTCCTAAGTCGTAATATGTGAGCAACTCAACCCAACGTCTTTGTCTGAGATTTAGATCCGGTTGGGTGAAGATATACTTCAAACTTTGGTGATCAGTGAAGATTTCACAGCGATTACCAAGGAGGTAATGTCGCCATGTTTTGAGTGCATGGACTACAGCTGCAAGCTCTAGATCATGAGTGGGATAGTTATCCTCATGTGGACGCAACTGTCGAGATGCGTATGCAATCACTTGACGATCTTGCATGAGTATGCAACCTAGTCCTTGTCACGAGGTGTCGCAATAGATTATAAAGTCCTTGGAAAAGTCTGGTGGTATCAGTACAGGTGCAGATGTCAGGCATCTCTTCAGTTCCTGAAAACTGGACTCGCATTGTGGGGTCCACTCAAACTTTTTATCTTTCTTGAGGAGTTCAGTTAGAGGTTTAGCAACCTTGGAGAAGTTCTCGACGAAGCGTCGGCAATAGCTCGCTAAGCCAAGAAAACTCCTAACTTGCTTGACCGATTCAGGGGGAGTCCAATCAAGGACGGCTTGAACTCGCTCGGGATTGACAGCAATACCCTTGCCAGAGATCATATGACCTAAATAGGTTACTTCTGGCAACCAAAATTCACATTTAGAGAATTTGGCATAAAGGCGGTGCTCTCGAAGTTTCGTCAATACCAGCCTTAAATGCTCGGCATGATCTTCCTTGTTCTTGGAATAGATGAGTATATCATCGAGGTATACCACGACGAATTTATCCAAGTACTCCATGAATATAGAATTCATTAACCGAGAAAAGGTAGCTGGGGCATTGGTTAATCCGAAGGACATGACGGTGTACTCATATTGGCCATAACGAGTAACAAAAGCCATTTTAGGAATGTCCCCGTTCTTGATTTTGATTTGATGGTAACCCAACCTCAAATCCATCTTAGAGAAGACTGAGGATCCAGCGAGCTGATCATACAGGTCGTTGATCCTGGGAAGCGGATACTTATTCTTTATGGTGACCAGATTGACAGGTCGGTAATCTACAACCATCCGCTCCGTTCCATCCTTCTTCTTGACGAAGAGGACGGGGCAAGCCCAAGGGGAAGAACTAGGACGGATGAAACCTTTTTGCAAGGACTCATCAAGTTGTTTCTTTAGCTCAGCTAATTCTAGTGGTGCCATCTTATAAGGTCTCCTAGAGATTGGGACAGTTCCACGGATAAGATCTATCACGAACTCGACATCTCTGTCAGGTGGAATTCCTGGCAGTTCTTCTAGAAAAACATCCGGGAAGTCACGGACTACCGGGATATCTTTGAGTTCTGGTAGAGGGCTGGCATTAAGAGAGTAGAGCTGACACTCAGCCATTCGGGTCAAGACATTGACTATCTTGCCCGATGGGTGTGTAAGTTGAACGGTCCTAGTATAGCAATCAACCTTGGCGTAATGAGTTGTCATCCAATCCATACCCAAGATGATGTTTATGTCCGAGGACTTGAGAGCGATTAGAGATGCAAGGAAAACAAGTCTATCGACAAGGATTTCATTTCCATGGCTTACCCTAGAGGTTTGCCATTTTGAACCAGGAGTTTGAATAACCATGGAAGTAGGCATGTCACAAAAAGTCATGTTGTGCAATCGAGCATAGCTCTCAGATATGAACGAATGGGATGCTCCAGTATCGAAAAGAACAGATGCCGGATGGCAGTTGACGAGAAGCGTACCAAGGACGACGTTAGGATCCTCATAAGCTTCCTCGGCAGAGACATAGTTGACATGACCACGTGCAGTGGGGATTGGCTTGACATAATTCACCTTGCCGGTTGGCTTACCACGGCCAACGGGTTTTCCTGGCTGGTTCTGGGGACACTCACGCATGTAATGCCCCGGTTCTCCACACTTGAAGCATGTCACAGTGGTAGTGCGTGGAGCAAAGTTGGAAGGTGGTCCTCCATAGGTCTTGGCAGGTGCATGATGTTGAGTTTGGCGAGGCGCCTCATAGGATGGCCTCGGTATGTACTTGGGTGGCAAAGCAGTGTTAGGAACCCACACACGGCGCTTGTGAGAGCCAGAGCTGGATGAGGAACCAAAGTCTCGAGCATGCTTGCGTGTGGCCTCGAAGTCGGTCTGGCCTGTTTCAGCACTGATAGCCTTGTTTACCAACTTCTGGAAGGAAGTGCACTCGTGCAGACGTAGATCTCGACGGAGTTCAGGGCTGAGTCCCTTGCGGAACCTTGCCTGCTTCTTGGCATCGGTGGATACTTCTTCAGGTGCATAGCGTGCCAAGTTGCCAAACTCGCGACTATAACCATCCACAGTTAACCGACCCTGGGTAAAATTGCATAATTCCTCCCGCTTGCGATCCATGAGACCTTCCGGAATGTGATGTTCACGGAATGCCTCACTGAACTCAACCCAGGTAGTGACTTGGCCAGCAGGACGCATAGCTTCAAAGCTTTCCCACCAAAAACTGGCAGGGCCCTCAAGATGGTAGGCGGCGTAGATAACCTTGTCAGCTTCGGCCACACGGGCAGAGTGTAGCTTGTGGGTAATACTACGTAGCCAGTCATCCGCATCCAGAGGTTCAGTGGAGTGATGGAACTTCGGTGGACACATCTTGATAAAGTCATTAATTGACACCACGTCATTCCTCTGACGGAACCCAGTGTTCTGCTCTATGCGTTCCAGCAGACGGTTGTTCTCTCTCTTGTTCTGTTCTGCCTCGAGCATAACTTCCGCCAAAGAGGGTGGCTGGGGCAGATTTCCATCTCTAGCCCCACTAGCCTCACCCTGCTCCTGAGCAGCAGGAGTGTTGCGAGTGTGGACCATCCTAGGAAAACATAACAACGGTTTAGACAAGGATGGCAAAAATTTGACATAGAAGTGCAGAATGTAATGGATGACACGGAATGCAAAGATGTTCATCCGTACGACATGGTAATATAGGAACTGCTATATATACACCAGTGGTCATACACACCATACAAAGTTTAGTACAAGCCAAGGCTAAAGTACAACTGCGGTGAAAGACGATACATCCCATCAGAGGCATTCCAAGCTCCTATACATTATTTAGCTACACCTCCGGAACTCAGTACACACTAAGTCATATTCCATAAGACGCGCAGGACTGTGGGAATACAACTACTACAATACTACTACAACCACGGTCTAGCTCAGACATTCCCGTAGTAATCTTCGTAAAGATTACCACCGTAGCCTGGAAGTGGAACAGATGGATCTTGAAACTCGCGAGCACTCGAAGGCTGTGGACCATAAGGACATGGATGTGGCCTCGGTCCCGATGTTGGTGGTAATCGACGCCCACGTGGAGGTGTAATACCCCCAACGTCACGCCAATCCATGCGATCAGGCAGACGAGTCCGCACGGGGTACAAATCCCGCATGTCCAGATATCCGGCGTGCACAGCAGGTGCAAGCCGTGTCAAAGTAGTCCAGTGGGCGGCTCGAGTGTTATACAACTCCATTCGGAGGGCACGGACCTCACGGTCCCTATCCTCCAACATCTGAACAGTAGTCTGAAGCAGTGGCTCTTCATGAGCAGCATCAGTATACAGACCAGTGTAGTAGCCTTCCTCTCCGGGAAGTGAGGCTGGCATGTAACAGAACTCAGTGTTCAGCAACAGGGCATGCCTAGCACGGAGAATGGTCATCATCGAATAGGCGGCATCCTGCACTGCCATCTCGATGGTAATCCCGAGTCCAAAAGACCAATGGATGGGGTCGTTAGCTCCAGGATATGAGGGGTATATCCGGACTGTGCAGAAATACTGACTCTGATTGAAATCCCGGTACTGTTCCTCCACAGTGTACTCAGGATACCAGCGATAACCGGTCTCAGTCAGCACACGGTCTAGCATGGCCGTGTGACCGGGCACATTAATGCACCGAGTCAAACGAACCACTTGGTGAGGGATGCGGCCAGACATCTGAAACACGAAGTAATGCAAAGGCATTAGTGTTTCTGGAAGAAATCGGGCAGCATAACAACTGTAAATGCTCAAACAACGATTTGAGACATCATACAAATGATAGCATAGCCACTCAACAATTCATATCAAGGTTCCGGTCCAACAATCATCATACTAAAAAGGATAGAAACTGAACTGAGGCTTGAAACCAACAATCCTAAGAGTCTACGGATTAGTAACACGTGAACCTAGTAAGGATAAGAGGCCTAGTCCTAAATCCCCGTAGAAAGAAAAGACTGACTCAGATCAGAAGGGCATAAGGTAAAGGAGTAAAAAGAGCCTTACGTTCCCTTCCACAATCAATTCCCCTACATATAACTAAGAATTTTTCTAGACTCAACATCGACTAGTTTGGCTTGAGAAACCTACAGGCAGTCCAGCTCTGATGCCAACGCTGTCAGGACCCCGATCCTAAGTCACACCGATCTAGCTGTAACACGTCATATCACTTTGCAGCCTCACGCACGGTAACCCCACGGGTGCCACCTTACCTGGCCCGGGACCGTTTGCGCATTTTGGCTCACGTATATGACAGTGTCGCTAGCATCCATATGACAGAGAACCCGGGCCGACATGGCTAGTTATAAACCAAAAGTGGCACTAGATTACAGAGACAGGCATCCATGACCCAGCAACGAACGTGTCGGTCATAAACGTATGAACCCAAGTCGTAGCAAGCTACATGGACTTAAAGGAACAACGCGTGACATTTCCCCTAAGGGACAGACACAGGAACGAAGAAGGACACATGCCGGCCAGCCTACGTGTTGCAAGCAGTAGCAAGCTACCAAGGCTCATTGGAATCACTAGGAGGCATTTCCCTGTAAGGTAGGCTACCAAGGGAAAACAACTAGGTGTCGGATCCCACACATACCAAGCATTTCAATCATACACGCAATATGCTCAATATGTGCAAATACAACATTGCATCACAACAGAACTCTATGACTCAAAGTACTTTATTTAAGAGGCTCCAAGAGCCATACATAACATATCCATACAGGTAGGGATCACATGACCCAACACTCAAGTCATGCAGTCATACAAGCACAAGCGGAAGCTACATGACTGAGTACAAACAACTTAGAAAATAAAACAGGCTTGGTGTAGCCTGACTATCTACAAGGCCCTTCACAAGCTCCAGATCTCCATCTGGTTGTCAAGTTACTCGTCGACGTCAACGTCTATGTAGAACCCATCAGCAGGGGTAGGGTTCTCCTCTGCAATAGTTATTAAGCAAACATGAGTACAAAGGTACTCAGCAAGTCTTACCACAGAACCTATCATACATGCAACATTATCAAAGGGGGTAGTGGAGTTCATAGCAGAATGCCAGCTTCTCTTGGTCCTTGAACTTGCCTTCCTTGCCACATTGTCCAGCGGGTGTAGCTACACCGTGGCCTTCATCCAAGCACCTGATCATGCATAAAGTTTCCGTCTTAGGTAGTAGCCATGTCTCGAGCGGTGAAAGTGGTATTTCGGAGAGGAGCGAGTTCACCTTATCTTAGATAGCCCTTGCACGAGCTCTTATCATTGGTCCAAGAGGCATGTCCATGGGGAAGTTTGAGGGATGCTCTGCATCAACATCCACCTCAACTCGCGTAACCCTAAGATAGACAAGATAGCCGTGGTGTCACATGCTCGTCTCAGCGTTAGTCATCGCTACCGCGACGACGTCCACCTCGACTCGCATATCCCTAAGATAGACATGTTGGTGGTGGTGTCACGTGCTCGTCTTGATGTTCGTCGTCGCTACAGCAACGACGTCTGCCTCGACTCGCATAACCCTAAAATAGACAGGGTGGCGGTGGTGTCACATGCTCGTCTCAGCGTCCCTCATCGCTACCGCGTCGACGTCCGCCTCGACTCGTGTTACCCTAAGATAGACAGGGTGGCAGTAGTATCACATGCTCGTCTCGACGTCCGTCGTCGCTACCGCCTCGAGTCGTGTTACCCTAAGATCGACAGGTGGTAGTGGTGTCATGTGCTTATCTCAGCGTCCATCGTCGCTACCATGACGACATCCGCCTCAACTAGCATAACCCTCAGATAGACAGGCTGGCATTGGTGTCACGTGCTCATGTCGGCATCCGTCGTCGGTGCCGCAGTGACGTCCGCCTAGACTCGTGTTACCCTAAGATAGACAGCATTGTGGTGGTGTCACGTGCTCGTCTCGGAATTTGCGAAATTTGTCTACCAATCATCTGCAAAAAGAATCAACTAAAAAGCACGCTCGAGTAAAATCCCGTGACTACTTTAGTGAGCGCTAACGATTCTGTTTTTCACAACAAGATCATATAAACTTCACACAAGTCTCCCCAAAGGTTCTACTTGGCACAAACACTAAACAAAACATGAAACCACATCTAATCAGAGGCTAGATGCAATATTTATTCCCTAACAGCAACAAAAACAAAAAAACAAAAAATTGGGTTGCCTCCCAACAAGCGCTATCGTTTTACGCCCCTAGCTAGGCACGATACAAGATAGATCTAGGGATAGCCATAGTGGTACGATATGTCGCGAAAGCTCATCTCATGTTCCCTATGTTCACCAGCAAGCTTTCTTTGTGGCAAGCAAAAGTAATCAAAAGGGATAAATTTAATGGAACAAAAATCCCCTACATCAATCTCGGGAGGAACAGGTTCCTCCTTTGGCCCTTTGTAGTGGATGACCAATTCATCATTATAGGCATTCTTTTGGCAAAAGGCCTGATGCGGGGTTAACCCGATTTTAGGCCGATCTTTCACGAAGAGGAGGGAAACCCACATTGAACACGAAGAACACAAAGGGGAATCACGAGGGGAAACACTCAAGAACAAGTCCAATCACACATCCACTAGACAATCTAACACACAAGATCACAAGCTACATGAACAACTGTCAGGACCCCGATCCTAAGTCACACCGATCTAGCTGTAACACGTCATATCACTTTGCGGCCTCACGCACGGTAACCCCACGGGTGCCACCTTACCTGGCCCGGGACCGTTTGCGCATTTTGGCTCACGTATATGACAGTGTCGCTAGCATCCATATGACAGAGAACCCGGGCCGACATGGCTAGTTATAAACCAAAAGTGGCACTAGATTACAGAGACAGGCATCCATGACCCAGCAACGAACGTGTCGGTCATTAACGTATGAACCCAAGTCGTAGCAAGCTACATGGACTTAAAGGAACAACGCGTGTCATTTCCCCTAAGGGACAGACACAGGAACGAAGAAGGACACATGCCGGCCAGCCTACGTGTTCCGAGCAGTAGCAAGCTACCAAGGCTCATTGGAATCACTAGGAGGCATTTCCCTGTAAGGTAGGCTACCAAGGGAAAACAACTAGGTGTCGGATCCCACACATACCAAGCATTTCAATCATACACGCAATATGCTCAATATGTGCAAATACAGCAATGCATCACAACATAACTCTATGACTCAAAGTACTTTATTTAAGAGGCTCCAAGAGCCATACATAACATATCCATACAGGTAGGGGTCACATGACCCAACACTCAAGTCATACAGTCATACAAGCACAAGCGGAAGCTACATGTTTGAGTATAGACAACTTAGAAAATAAAATAGGCTTGGTGTCGCCTGACTATCCACAAGGCCCTTCACAAGCTCCAGATCTCCGTCTGGGTGTCAAGCTACTCGTCGACGTCAACGTCTATGTAGAACCCATCAGCAGGGGCAGGGTTCTCCTCTGTAACAGTTATTAAGCAAACATGAGTACAAAGGTACTCAGCAAGTCTTACCACAGAACCTATCATACATGCAACATTATCAAAGGGGGTGGTGGAGTTCATAGTAGAATGCCAGCTTTGACCTTGGCTAACCTATACTACAACTCTCAACAGATTGCAAGATGTTATTACGAACACGAGTCCTCTACTCACCACATCAATACACTACCGAGGATCCTCTTCCGTCATCCTACGGAAGGGCCATCCACGGCACTCACACTTATCTTGAGGCTTTTAGTAGTATCCATCAACTTGTCTATGAACTGTAAGAGTAACCAAGTAGTCCATACCGCGAACAACGGCTATTCGAATAGTTTGATAACCCTGCAGGGGTGTACCTCTTCACACACGCTTTCACCACTTATCGCCGTTTACTCGGCGTGTACTCGGCAACCTTCAAGCGGAAGCCCAGCAAGGGTGTCGGCCACGACCTGACTAACTACTCAAGTCTCTCGTCCAGGTTTATCGCCTATTTGGGTTCCATCCGTGGGGAGATCCGGCCGGGGTGTCGCTCACGGCCCCAAACGATGTGTACAGGGTTCCCGAGTGACCAAATGGGCAACCGGTACACCATGCCACGTACCTGTCGCATCACAACCCACCCCGAGGGTCAGCGTTGTGCACGACCTCCAGTAATCTATAAACACCAGAAACTAGTGGCAACTCCTGGACAGAGATCGAGGGTAATTAATAAGCCGAGAGGGTCAATTAAGGATCCCAATGTGTGGTAGTAGCTGTAACTTGAACCACACATACAGATCTCGGGTCCTAAGGACGATTCCAATGAAACAACCCACCATGTACTCCTACATGGCCTTTCATCGATACCTTTACCAAGCGTATTCCACACTTCCTTCTCTTTATCGGTATGATCATTTCACTCTGATCCATCACCCAGATGAATCAGACCAGACACAACTCTAAGCATAGCAGGCAACATAAACAAATAGCATGGTGGATCACACATCACATGGCTCAATCAACTCCTACACATGCTAGTGGGTTTCAACTATTTACTGTGGCAATGACAGGTCATGCAAAGGATAGGGTTCAACTACCGCAGCAAGTAGCAGTTCACACGCTGTTGCCTTAATGCAGTAAAAGAGAGCAGGAGCGAGAAGATTGAGTTTGTATTGGAATGATCAATGATTGCTTGCCTGACAAAGTAGTTGTCGGGTACTGCTCTTCAACTGGATACGCAGCAGTATCCTCGGGAGCAGGACCTAACACAGAGAATACCGGCGATACAATCATTAACAAACAAATGCAACAATATGATGCATGCTCATGACATGGCAAGCTGCATGTGTGTTGGCTAATGCAACTAAAACCAGAAGGGTTTGAACCTATTTGAATCAAAGATTCAAATTGGCATTTTAGCTATTATTTAAATAAGTGCATTATCATGTTTTTGATGTATACAGGAAGTTAACTTGTTCAAACATGCATTAAACAAGTGCCATTGGAAAGATTGGATTTTTCTAATCATTTTTCATATATAAATCTTTTCCATCTGAGCTATGGTTGATTTTATATGATTTTTAGAAGTTTTGGGTATTTTCTGGGATTTCCTGAATTATTTTTAAACCTAAAAATCCCAGAAAATCCTTTACTGCGTCAGCATGACATCATGCTGACGTCAGTCAGTCAACAGGTGCTAGTCCAAGTCAAACATGACATGTGGGCCCTGCATGTCAGTGTCTCAGCTAATTAACTAAGTTAATTTGTGTTAAGCTAAAGACAAATTAGCTGTCAGTGGGGTCTGGGCCCACGGGTCAGTGACTAACTTAATTAACTAATTAAATTAACAGAAACTTAATTAAACTAACTAATTAGTAAAAGGGTGGCCCACACGTCAGCGACCCAGGGGTGGTCAACCCCCTGGTCAAACAGGTCAAACCCGCCGGCGAAGTGACGCCGGCGAGGCCGAATACGGCGGCGTGCTTCGGAAATCGTCTACGGGGCACGGCTTGAGCTGCGGCTAGGCGCGTTGGAAAGCTCTTGCCATTGCGCGTTGGATGGTGGTGGTCGCCGGACCTGGGGTGGCCGGAGACGACGGCAACAAGCTCGACGGCGGCGACCGGCGTCGGGCGTGTGTGGAGAAGCAGCTACAGAGGCCTGGGCGTTCCGTGCGTAGTACCTATCGCATCTACGCGTTGCGATGAGTCTGATGGACGGGTGCCAATGACCAAATGGTCACCGGAGCGTCACCGGCGGCGAGCACGGCGGCGGTGAGTTACGGTGATCAACGGAGCGACGGCTACATGGTGCAAACGAGGCGGAGAAGAGAGGGGAACTGTGTAGTGGCTCACTGCGGTGCTAACGAGCTCGACGGAGGGGTCGGGGACGCGCTGCAGCTTCTTATTCGACGGCAAGGTGCTCCGGCGATCCGAGGAAGGGGACGACAGCGTGGAGGCGTTGCAGGGCTTCCGGCGGCTCGTGGCTCAGCGAGGAGGAAGAGGACGACGCGGCGGATCTTCTGGACACACTCACGGGGCGAGGGGGTGGCTCTAAGTGCGGCTGCGGCGAGCAGCGGCGACGGCGGCTCGGTGATGGAAGAGGAGAGAGCCAGGGGAGGGCGATGGAGACGAGGGGGAGAAGTGAGAGCGGTCGGGGCAGCTGCGTGTCGATTCATGGAGTCATCCAGGCCATCGGGGAGGCAGGCTAGCAGGGTGGAGGTGGCCGGACGCGTGCCGGCGCGCGGCGGCAACGCGCGCGTCCTTCTGGCGTGAGGAGGAAGGTGACAGAGGAGGGCTGGTGGGCTGGGCCTGGCCTGCAACAGTGCTGGGCCCAAGGTAAGTGCTTTCTCTTTCTTTCTTTTTCCTATTTATTTTTCTGTTTCATTTCTTTTGCAGCTTTGTTCAATTATTAAAAATGCCAAAACATTTTTATAACTCATGAAACTTGTCATGCCCACTGTATATAATATGAACAGTAGGAAACATTATAGTTCATGATTATTTGAGCATTTAAAATATTTTAAAGTATTTAAATGCCCAAATACAAATACCATACGATTTAATCCAAAGCCCTTGAGTGTCCTAGAAAAATGTGCACCATTTTTGGCAGAGGTTTAAGACCAAGGCAGAAATGATGAACATTTTTCAAGGGCATTTTGGGTACATTGAAAAATATTTTAACAAACCATAGTTGTTAGGAGAGGGGTGCTGGGGTTTCTGTTAATCCCATTTCCAGTTTCTTTGAAAGTAGACATGATGCACACTCTAGCTAGGTCCTAATGCAAGTGCTAACTAGGGATGTGACAACAACAAAGGGAAAGATACAAGGTAGAGTTCATCTCCAAGAGGAGGTCTTTAATCCGTGAAGGATGTTCCCGTTAGGGGTCTTGAATCCATCGTGGATCTTCTCCGTAGAGGGGCCGTAGTCTCTCCTAGGAGTAGTACCACTAAGATGGGCAAAGCTCTAGTCCAAAATGATCTATCACATTTTCTAACCCTAAAATGGTGGAGGTGGAGGAGTGTATATAGTCTAGGGTCATGAAGGGGTAAGTGAGGGGCGAAATGGGTACATGGGCATCGGCCCGGATACATGCACGCAGGCAAGGCCGGATGTCCGGCGGTCGCGTCGGATGTCCGGCTCTTCACGGGTCGCCGGATGTCTGGGGTAATGCCCGGATGTCCGGGATAGCGAGGCCAAGCCTCGGGTGCGGTTATGTTGCTGGCGCCGGATTTCCGTGCTGAAGGCCGGATATCCGGCGGCTGCTGAGGTGCCGGATGTCCGGGCTGGCGCCGGATGTCCGATGGCTGTAACTTCAGCCGCTCCATCTTCTTCCGTCTTCGCTTCCAAGCTTCCCTCGCGGATGGTGTAGGTGTTCCTTGGTGCTTGCACTGCTCCTCGTCGTCTGTGAAGCTCCGACAATACCTATGCATGCACACGGGTGGAGTGGCAAGTAGTATACCATCCTCGAAGGGGTCAAGTGAACACGTGTAAAGGAGATGATTCACCTTTATGTATGAGAAGTAGAGGTCGCACGTGTCACTTGCCAAACGGACTCTTGACATGGTGATGTCCTTATGATGCTCCACATCATCCCCTCCCCCTTGGAAAAGATCTGACCTCGGATTGAGAACCAAATCACCATGGGAAAGAGATGGCCTCGCCGCATAGTAGTGGAGGATCACCATGTACTCATCATCTTGAAACTCGAAATGGGCACTCTCCAATGTCGCATCGTCAAGTGGTTACTTCAAAAGGAGCAAGAACAACAAGCACTTGGAAAAACAAATGTGGTTAGCATTAGTGCAAAACCAAGCATTCAAGGGGTGATTCACCCAACAAGTGTTGTCATCAAGCATATCATAGGGTGTGACAAAGGATTGTTGCATGGCATGTAAGCACATAAATTGAACACAAGAAAAGATATCATGGGGCCAAGTATGCAATTGGGAGGTAGTGATGCAAATATGTGTGACAAGAGAATAAGCATCTACCTCGTGGTCATAGCAAGCATGCATAAAGAGCTCAATGAAAGGTCTATGGTAGGCATAAGAATCATTCACAACACCAAGTAAAATGAAGTGTCTAAGCACGTGAGTCAAGTGCAAGACAATCCAAGCATAACGTGCATAGGGTGTAGTGAAAATCGTGTGGCACTCAACACAATAGAAAGAGCAATTGTTCATCCTATGTGAGGCAAGCAAGTCAATCATGCTACAAGCAATGGGACATGGCATATGTGGAGAGATGATATTGTTGCAACCAAGCATATGATAGGAACATGTAATCCACGAATTGGATGCAACACACAAGGCATATATAACACGATGCATAGAAATGTGGAAATGGCAAGTCGAAGGGAGATCTCTAACATGTGTGCAATCAAGTGGTCCAAGATGACCAAGAAGTCTCATGGTGCAAGCAACACATGTAGAATGATCCACAATATTCATGCTCATGGTTTGGGGGTTCTTGAAAAAGAAGGATATCACCTCGAAAGCATGTCCTTGTGCGTCTTTCACAATGCCAAAGAACAAGCAAGTGCGACGTTGAGTCGTCGTGGTAGAAGGTGGTTCGCTCTCAAGAGCTCGAATGGTCAACTCACGTGAAGTGGAAGTCGACATGTATTCCAAGTATCCTACACATGCACACAACAAAAGGAACAATGTATGCGCATGGTAGAGAAACACATCATCCACCATGATGGTTCGCTTCTCTTGCGCATAACCATTAGAAGCAAAAGTGCATGAATAAGATGATGCAACAATGGCTATATTCATGTCACTAGGTATATGGTGCAAAGAGGTAAGACAAGCATGCTTCACAAGAAATATGTCAAAATCTCCAAATATATGGGAGAATGCTATGGGGGCAATCTCATTGGCAAGACTAAAATCATGGTTGCGCTCAATGCATGGACAATCATATAGCATGAGAGAGGCAACATGTGGAGACATATGACAACAAGCAATATCAATCATGTGCAAAGCATGGCAATGGTTGACATCAACCGCATGAATGGAGCATGTATGAATCATGGGTGATGCAACATAGTCAAGCATAGATATCATGTCGTGCAAACTAGTGGCGCGAAGATGCAACACACTATAGGAAATCATGGCAATCATGTCATGTGAGCAAATAGTGGATATAGGCAATGGACATGACATATCGCAAGCACGATCACAAATAAAGATCAAAGCACCATAATAGGCATGGGGTGCAAAGGCATCATGGCAATAATAAGCAATATCTCCACCAAGCTTGCAAATACACATACAAGCATGAGAATCAATCATCATGTGTAATGCGAAGCATGGGTCACAAATGCATGGCAAAGGCATATAAATGAGCATATCATGCAAAGTGAACATGGCAAGAGGGGCATAAGAGATATAATGGACAATAACCCATAACCATGTGAGGGCCATGTAGAAGAGATGCGCGAAGTCTTTGCGCGAAGGGAGCGGTTGAAAGAATAATCCATGGAGTCCCATGTCGTCGTTGCTCTCTAGAGCTCGTTTCGTCAACTCGTGCTCTTGCGAGGTTGACGAGTAAGTATAGGGACCTACACAAAAGACACACAAGCCAAAGAAATTGTGCGCATGGTAAATGTACACATCATCCATCATGATGTGTATGTGCACGTTAGAGTTAGCACAAGATAAGCAATGCTCAAAAAAATTGAGGCATGATAGAGAAATATCTCATCCATCATGAAAGAATAATTGTCATGTATAGCACGATGGGGACACAAATTAGAGCAAGTATGTGGCACAACAATAGCATTTGCATTCATGGGGAGCATATTGTGCACACAAGTATGGGGATCATGCAATGGATGGGATGTATCAAAATCTCCTAAAATGTATGAGGAAACAATGGGGGTCTCCTCATGAGCAATATCGAAAGCATAATATGGAGAAGTGGAACAATCTCCAAAACAATGCATATCCGAAGCTAGGTGTTCATGGCATGGCATATGATGGATATGATGCAAAGGAAGCATGTCAATATCATCACAAGAAAAACAAATGCCAATAACCATGGGCTTGTCATCTATGCCATATGTGCAAATTGGGTTTATCTTAATGGCATATGTATAGTTACTACGAAGAGATTGCAAATGTAACATATGGTTGATCTCATTCATAGCATATGACAAGTCAAGTGGATTGTCAAACATGATGTGACCGAGAGAAGTATCACATGAAATCCTATGCAACATGGCATCACAACTAATAGACTCCATATGGCAATCATCAAACTCATCATGAATGGGTAAATCATCGCATGGGGAAATCATACAAGCACGAACCATGGCAATAGGTGGATCAACATCATGCAAGCAATCAATGTCAACATAGTCCACTAGTGGGACGAGATCATCACCTTCACCTTTGTTACCTTTCTCATTCCACTCATGTGGTGTAGGTGAGGTGGGAAAGACCAAATGGTGGTCATCATCTTCACCTTGATGGAACCATGTGGGGGTGCATAATATTCCACCATGGCCATCGTCTTGTCCATAGGAAGGACGAAGTCGTCGAGGATCGGCGCGTCACCAAATGTGGGACCTAGCACTAAATGAGAAGACACAATAGAGGTAGAGGTCAAGTCGTTAGCGTAGGAAGTGGCCCCGCATGCCGTATCAACCATCTCACTCTCTCTATGTGGTGGCTCACTCACTCCCTCAAGGTAGGTGCACTCAAACTCACATATGGTGGATTCACTCATCTCACTCTAGTGGTGGGGGTTGTGGCTCTCCTCACATGGGAATTGGGGCAGCTCATCATATATGGGGCTAGTGGTGAACTCGCTCTCACTCTCAATATGGTGGCACAAGTCACTCAAGTCGTCATACGCTGTCGTGGTCGAAGGGAAAATCCCAAGCTAAACCATCTCGTCATTGTCGCCGTGGATGAAGGCCGAAGATGGCACATCATCACTCTCGCCTCCAAAGATGGAAGCATCATCTGTGCTCGTCACCTTGTCGGTCGCCTTCAAAGCTTGGTCCTCGAATGGCTCCGTAGTCGTAGTCGTCGCTGCACCGTCTTGAAAAAGAGTCGAAGTAGACTCGGCATCATCAATGCCACAAAGAGGGATGGTGACGAAGTCAAACTTTGGAACATCGTCTTGGAGCTCGTTGGGCTTGGACATCATGGTTGTACTAGCCTCATGCTCGCCGTCTTGGAGCTTGGTCTTCGAGAAGTGTGCTTGCGGTGGAGAATCCTTGGCCTTCATGAGTTCTTGTTCCGCCTTGAGGGCACCAATGTAGTTCTTGTCGAGGGACTTGTAGTTCTCGAGGAAGATAGTCTTGTAGTTGTCGTTGTGCAATCCCATCATGAAGTGGAGATTCATCGAAATGGGGTCGTCCACGCTGACTCGTCGCAGGGCAATCTTCATGTCCTTGAAGTACTCGTCGATGGACTTGGATCCTTGGATGGTGTTCTCCAATTGGCGCAGAAGTTGTTCCATGTAGGTGGGAGGCACGAACTCTCACCGCAAATCTCTCTTCGTCTTGGGCCAATTCACGTTGAAGCTCGTCGAAGGTGTGTGAAGCCACCATGTTGACGCATTGTCGTGGAAGTTTCTTGTGGCGCACTTCACTTGATCTTCGTAGGGAACTTGATGTAGCTTGAGGTAGTCTTCCATCTTGCACTCCCACTCAAGATACTCCTCGGGGTCTTGAGTCCCATAGAAAGGAATCTCATGGTCATTGTCGAGGTCTTAATAGCTCATGGAAGTCGTGGACTTGAGCTTGGGAAGCTTCTCTTGAGCATAATCTTGAGGTGCTTGTTGGCGAAGATGTCGTATGTCCAAAGGCGAAGATGCCTTGAAGTCGCTTGGCGAAGATGCCAAGGTACACGGTGAAGTCGTTGAGCGGTTGTTGGAGTTGAGCTCTTGACCTTCACGTTCTTGTCGTTGATGGTGTCGATGTCGATGTGATCTTGCCGAAGATGGTAGCTCAGAAGGATGTGCACTAGAGCGTCTTCTCGAAGATGAGGGAGACCTCTTGCGGTTCTTGATGAGGGCTTTGAGCTCCTCCATTTGAGCATCCATGATGGCGCACAAGTTGGTCATCATGGCATCAAACTTGTCATTATTGTTGTAGACCGAAGTAGATGAAATGATTTGCCTATCCATCACAAGACTCGAGCAAAGGTGAGTAGGAGATGAGATAAACAATACCAGTTACCTTTTCCCAACGTTGAGGATGTATCTCGTTTCACTCAATGTGAAATGAAAGAATAGTGGAATTGGTATCGGACTTGTTCACTCACACCTATCAAGTAAAACTTATCAAGTAGCTCGGTGAGGATAGTGGCACAAAAATTTGATGCAAAATGTTAGCAAGAGTCAATAAAGCTGAAAGAGATTCTCAAATTCACAAGTGAAACAAGTAGACCAATAGCAATATGGGTGGCACACCGAAACACACACATGGATAGATAGATGGGGTCGTGCAACCAAGGAATGAGCACAAAATGTGGAGTCCACGAAAAACGCTCGTGTTGCACAACTCTAGAGAGACGCTAGCACGATTGCTCTATAGGCGGATACGACACTTGTGCACAACCTATAAGATGCAAAATGTATGAACTTTCTATCCCAAGTATGCTATGTGTATGATGTTCCGGTGCTTTTAGCACAAGATGATCCAAGATGATCAAGTATGATATCATATGATGCGATGCTATGTCTCTTGCTTACAAGCTTCTTTGTCTTTCTCTTTTTGCTTAAAAGCTTTATTCTCTTTCTTTCTTTCTTTTTTGGTATGGCCACGATGCGAAATGCACAAACCAAGATAGCAATTGTGTATATGCGGGAACAATCTTGTGACACAAGGGATGATATGATGATACCAAGATGATATGGTATGTATACAATGGAAGGGCGGATCGATGATCACTAATGTGCACAAGTAACGTTGCCGGCAATACTCAAAGGCTAGTCTCGATAGGCAAGTGAAGAAAATGGGCTAGGGGTTAACAATGCAATTGCAAGGGGAATATACAATGATGTCGTCGAAGTTACCATCCGTGTCGATGATGAGAGGTGGTGCTCTTGATGTAGACCCGTTCCTAATTAGCAGAAACACCTTAGGTAACGGAAAAACTACAACTCAAAATCTCAAGGGCAAATGTCAAATGGTGGTAGCGGACAAGCGGTGGTGGTTGCGGAATTGTTGGTGGAAACCCGGTCAAAATGGGTTATGGTGGTGGAAGTGTATGATGGGCTCTACACTGTGTCAGAGTTGAAGTCACGGTCCCTAAGTAGCTGAAACACCTTAGGAGACACAAGCCACAACTCAAACAAGCTCGAACAAAATTGGGTTAAGTTGGGTTGGCTATGTATAGTGGACAAGGTTATGCGGGAGTGGTGGTGGTGGTTGATGAAGAAGCAATGGTCCCTAAGTAGCCTAAACACCTTAGGAGACTCAAATCACTACTCAAGCAACCACAAATTCTATGAAGATCAAAATGGGTTAGGTTGCGGAAGGCTATGGTGGCTATGCGGATGATATGGTGGAGGGCCTAGGCAAACTTGCCAAATTTCACAAACTTTGATGGAGTCAAATGGTGATGGTAGTATTTTTGTGTTATGGGGGATGTCAAGAGCTTCAAAACGAGCTCAAGAACGTCGAAATCAGAGTTTGGATGAATTAGTTATGGACAAAACGGTGAAACACGGGTGGCTGAATTCCGAGGGGCCGGACATCCAGGGTCGGGTCCGGATTTCCGGGGCCTGATGTCCAGAACCGCGTTGGATTTTGCCCTCCACGGGCCGGATGTCTGGCCGGGGACCCGGATGTCCGGCCCGATGGTCCGGATGTCCGGGCCGACGATTCCAGATCGGGATTGGGACTTCCAAACTCGTTTGGGGGCGGAATTTGATGATTTTGGGGGCAAAATTTGACGGATTTTGTGGAGGAAAGATGGAGAAACTTGGGGAAATGCTAGATCCACTTGAAACCAAGCGAATCCATGGATCAAAATCAACAAAATCTCGTCAAACCAACAGATCACAAAAAAAATTGGGGCTATTTTTGGTGGGGAATTTTTGAATTTGGGGAAGAACACAACAAAACAAGGCTAGAAAACGGTGGGGAGGCTCCAAATTCGTGAGAAACCGTGGCTCATGATACCATATGATGCGGAATCAACCCGATTCTAGGCCGATCTTTCACGAAGAGGAGGGAAACCCACGATGAACACGAAGAACACAAAGGGGAATCACGAGGGGAAACACTCAAGAACAAGTCCGATCACACATCCACTAGACAATCTAACACACAAGATCACAAGGTACATGAACAACAAAGGGAAAGATACAAGGTAGAGTTCATCTCCAAGAGGAGGTCTTGAATCCATGAAGGATCTTCCCGTTAGGGGTCTTGAATCCGTCGTGGATCTTCTCCGTAGAGGGGCCGCAGTCTATCCTAGGAGTAGAACCACTAAGATGAGCAAAGCTCTAGTCTAAAATGAGCTATCACATTTGCTAACCCTAAAATGGTGGAGGTGGAGGAGTATATATAGTCTAGGGTCATGAAGGGGTAAGTGAGGGGCGAAACGTGTACATGGGCATCGGCCCGGATATATGCACGCAGGCAAGGCCGGATGTCCGGCTCTTCACGGGTCGCTAGATGTCCGGGGTAATGCCCGGATGTCCGGGCTAGCGGGGCCAATCCTCTGGTGCGGTTCTGTTGCTGGCGCCGGATTTCCGGGCTGAAGGCCGGATATAGCTGATGTTGCTGAGGTGCCGGATGTCCTGGCTGGTGCCGGATGTCCGACGGTTGTAACTTCAGCCGCTTCGTCTTATTCCGTCTTCGCTTCCAAGCTTCCCTCGCGGATGGTGTAGGTGTTCCTTGGTGCTTGCACTCCTCCTCGTCGTCCATGAAGCTTCGACAATACCTGTGCATGCACACGGGTGGAGTGTCAAGTAGTATACCATCCTCGAAGGGGTCAAGTGAACACGTGTAAAGGAGATGATTCACCTTTATGTATGAGAAGTAGAGGTAGCATGTGTCACTTGTCAAACGGACTCTTGACATGGTGATGTCCTTAGGATGCTTCGCATCAAGGCCATAAGCCTCCTTTCAAGGGAGAAGCCTAACCCAGTATTTTGAACAACAAAGTCATCGTTCATCTCAGAAATTCTATCAATCAAGATCTCAACGGGAACCTTTTTTCTAAGGTTTTCATTAAAAGCAATATGATCAGGAGATCGCAACCGCATAAGGTCTTCTTGATTAAACAAGATAGCCTCTATAGGAGGTCGACCGGCATCTATTCCGTAATGAGCAAAGATTTCTCTGGCCTCTTTCATGATATATCTAAATTCATGAGCCAAAAAGATAATAGTTGCACGCTTAATGGAAGAATGCTCAATATTGGAGAACTCCAAAAATACTCTTTGAATACAGGGATGCATATGCATAAATTTCCTTTCAATTTCTACTATGAGCATAGATATAGCATCCGCAAGGCTACTAGTTCTGTGAAGAATAGAGCCACCCATAGTGGGCAAAGCACCGGCACAAGTAAAGAAGTCTTGAAGAACCCCTTTTCCAATAATATTACCACTACCAACCCGGAACTTCTTAATATGTAAAGTGGTAGCTTCATCCGGGGGATCAACATGAACGTTGCCCTCGGCATTGCTATCCTTCTCGATAAGATCGTCCCCCATCTCAGACATGAGGGCAAGCAAGCAAGCAACACACACAAGCAAACAAGAAGCAAGCGAACGATAAACACACGGCGGAAGAAGGGCGAATAAAACGGCAAGGGTGAAGTGGGGGAGAGGAAAACGAGAGGCAAATAAATGTAATGCGAAGGATAAGCGTTCGGGATAGGTACTTGCTATATGACTTTTGCGTAAGCCTCCCCGACAACGGCGCCAGAAATTCTTCTTGCTACCTCTTGAGCTTGCATTGTACTCCCTCGAAGAGGAAAGGGAGATGCAGCACAGTAGCGTAAGTATTTCCCTCAGTTTTTGAGAACCAAGGTATCAATCCAGTAGGAGACCATGCGCAAGTCCCTCGCACCTGCACAAATAAATAAGAACTTCGCAGCCAACGCGATAAGGGGTTGTCAATCCCTTTACGGTCACTTACGAGAGTGAGATCTGATAGAGATGATAGTTGATATTTTTGATATTTTTAGTTTAATAAAACAGCAAATAAAAGCGGTAAAAGTAAAGTAGATGTAGATTGATATGTTGAGAATAGACCCGGGGGCCATAGTTTTCTCTAGTGGCTTCTCTCATGATAGCGATATTCTACGACGGGTAAACAAATTACTGTCGAGCAATTGATAGAAAAGCGAATAAGTATGAGACTATCTAGGCATGATCATTGTATATAGGCATCACGTCCAAGACAAGTAGACTGACTCCTGCCTGCATCTACTACTATTACTCCACACATCGACCGCTATCCAGCATGCATCTAGTGTATTGAGTTCATAAGCACAGAGTAACGCCTTAAGCAAGATGACATGACGTAGAGGGATAAACTTAAGCAATATCATGTAAACCCCATCTTTTTATCCTCGATGGAAACAATACAATACGTGCCTTGCTGCCCCTACTATCACTGGGAAAGGACACCGCAAGATTGAACCCAAAGCCAAGCACTTCTCCCATTGCAAGAACTATATATCTAGTAGGCCAAACCAAACCGATAATTCGAAGAGACTTGCAAGGATATTATGAGCACACATAAAAAGTTCAGAGAAGAACCAAATACCTTTCATAGATAACCTTGATCATAAACTCACAATTCATCGGATCTCGACAAACACACCGCAAAAAGAGATTACATCGAATAGATCTCCTCGAAGACCGAGGAGAACTTTGTATTGAGATCCAGAGAGAGAGAAGAAGCCATCTAGATACTAGTTATGGACCCGAAGGTCTGTGGTGAACTACTAACAACTCATGGTGAGGGCGATGATGATGATGATGAAGGCCTCCGTGATGGATCCCCCTCCGGTGGAGCTCCGGAACAGGCTCCAAGATGTGAAAAAATCCATGATGCGCTCTAGTCTGAGCCTTCGTGAAAAAGTCCGCCAGCTGTAACTCGGAAGGCACATACTGAAGAGCAATAATATGGTCCTGCACACCAGCGCGCACAAAGAAAGCATCAACACCAATATGCTTTGTAAGCTCATGTTTCACTGGGTCCCGCGCAATACTGATAGCACCTGTACTGTCTGACAAGAGTGTAGTAGGTGCAGTAACAGTAACACCAAAATCCTCAAGTAACCAGCGTAACCAAGTCACCTCTGCTGTGAGAAGAGCCATAGCTCGCAACTCAGCCTCTGCACTTGAAAGAGAACCATCAGAGCGAGTCTTAATCTTATAGACCCACTTACAAGTGATGGGGCGAACATGAGGAGGAAGAGAAACCAGATCCCATGTGCCGGTGCGTTCAAGGGCAGCAATCTCCTGTGCCATGGCAAACTGCCATTCAGGATGAACAAAAGCATCACAATAAGAAGTCGGCTCAACAACGGTCGAAAGACCATAGCGAGAAGGAGAATATCGATCAGGGGGTGGACAAGGCCGAGAACGAAGACCATAAGTCGACTGAGAGGAGGAAGACGATACATCAGAAGTAGAGGGCACATCAGTAGACTCATCCACAACACGTCGACGACGAGTATAGTGGAATGGAAAGGAGGGGACATGTGGAATCACTGGAGGTGGAGACGGGGAATGTATCGGTGATGAAGGTGGAGAAGAGGAAGGTATCGGTGATGAAGGTGGTGAGTCATGCGACGAGAGAGGAGAAAAAACCATAGGGGATGACTGCGTCGGATCTGCAACAGCAGGACGCGGAGTAGGAATACTACTGGGCACAATGGGAGGTGTATCCGGAAAGGTAAGAAATGAGATGTCCTCTGTGGAAAAGGCCGGGGAGGATGGACGAGGGTAGTAGGGACGAGACTCATCAAAGGTGACATCCCGGGAAATACGCATCCGACGACCGGCGGGATCCCAACACCGATAGCCCTTATGCTCATCACTGTATCCGAGAAAGACACACTCAACAGACTGAGCGGTCAGTTTGGTGCGTTCACGAGGGGCAAGCAAAACATAGCAAACACAGCCAAACAAACGAAGGGACGAATAATCAGGAGAACGACCAGAAAGACACTCAAGAGGAATACCACCCTGTAGAGCAGCAGATGGCTGAATGTTGATGAGATAGGTGGAAGTGGTAATAGCCTCAGCCCAGAAGTGAGGCGGGAGAGAGGCAGCGATCATCATCGCACGTGCCGTCTCAAGAAGGTGACGATGCTTGCGCTCAGCCACACCATTCTGAGCATGAGCACCAGGACAAGAGAACTGAGCAAGAGTACCCTGCTCAGCAAGGAATCATCGCAACGCATGGGAGATATACTCACCAGCCGAATCTGCGCGAAAAACACGAATGGGAGTAGAAAACTGGGTATGAACCATGGCAACAAATTTCTTGTATATAGATAAGACCTCACTACGAGAAGACATGAAATAGATCCAAGTGTACCGAGAAAAATCATCTATAAAGATAATATAGTAGCGATGACCCCCTTTCGAAGCGAAGGGAGCCGGAGCCCAAACATCAGAGTGAACGAGATCAAAAGGGCGCTCGGACACTGACTCACTATGAGGATAAGGTAGCTGAATCTGCTTACCAAGCCTACAACCCAGACAATCCAATGAAGCATTACCGGAGACAGGCCCCAGAACACCGCGATGAACCAAAGACGAGAGACGAGAACCACATAAATGGCCAAGACGATGATGCCACTGCTGAAAAGAGCTGGTAGATACAGCAACAGGGGCTGCGAGACTGGCGTCGGTGGCAGCGGAGGGAAGATGAAGCCAGTCAAGCTCCCAGAGACCATCAGAGCGTCGAGGGCCAGCACCAAGCAAAGCGCCCGTGCGACGATCCTGAACAGAACAGGAATCAAAATCAAGAATGACCCTACAACTAGAGTCAACAATCTGACCACCAGATATGAGCTGCATAGTAAGTCGAGGAACATGAGCGACAGAAGGAACATGAAATGAAGAAGTGTTAAGAGTGCCTCGACTAGCTACAGGGAGGGGAGTGCCATCAGCTGTAAGAACACGAAGAGGAGACTCGACGGGTCGAACGAAGGTCAAAGTAGAAGAATCATAAGTCATATGAAAAGATGCTCCAGTATCAAGAATCCATGGGGATGTACCTGAATGAGTAGAAGGTGGTTTCTCAATGCCAGAAGAGTCAGTCACAGAACCTGCAGAACCAGTCGGTGAAGACTCTGAAGCAGCAAGCAGACTTCGGAGCTGCGCAATTTCACGCGCAGACAGGGACACAGCGAAAGAGGTCGAGGTAGGAACACCAGCCGCTTGTAGAGTCGACCGAGAGTAGCAAGTCGATGTAGAGCAACCACCGTCGCCCGCGGAAGCTGCGAGAGGAGTCGGCATAGAGCGACCACTGCCACGCGCAGAAGCCGCACGAGGAGTCGGCGTCGAGCAACCACCGCCACGCGGAGAAACCACGAGAGGAGTCGGCGTCGAGCGACCACCGCCGCGCGCGGAAACCGCGAGAGAAGTCGATGTAGAGCGATCACCACCGCGCGCGGAAACTGCAAGAGTCGACGAAGAGCAGCCACCACGACATGTAAAAGCCGCAAACGAGTCGACGAAGAATGACCACCACGGCCCACGGAAGCATCGAGAGGAGTCGACACAAAGTGACCATTGCCATCCAAAAATATCGGAGTAACAGACTGCAAGGCCTCAGGAGGAGCACCGAGTAAAGATGGAAGGTGCATGGGTGAGCTGACATTGGACAGACAACCATCGCCTGAAGACAATGACATAGTACCTTTTTTTTTGGAAAGGGCCGGCCAACTCTAACCAGGCAAGGCCAACGAGCAGAGCCAATAGCCGAAGGATTATCAGTACGTAGCGAGTCAGACAAATCACGGCGGCCCACCAGCAGCCCAAGTCAACACGCGCCCGCGGAATTCCAGGATCGATCTGAACGAGGAATTGAAACAACCGAAAGTTTCTCACACGACGACGGAGGGCTGCAGCACGGAGGGCCGGACGGGCGGCCGGCGGCAACGGGCCGAAGGAGCCGGCGGAGATGGGCGGAAGGGGCCGGCGGCGTCCGGAAGACGGGGCCGGAGGAGCAGCCGGGCGGCGGCCGGAGGGGTGCCGGTCGGCGGCCCGAGGAGCGCCGGGCGGCGGCCGAAGGAGCAGCGCCCGATGGGCTGCGGGCGGCGGGCGGCAACCGGCGGGGCGCCAGTCGGCGGTCCGAGGAGCGCCGGGCGGCGGCCGGAGAAGCATCACCTGATGGGCTGCGGGCGGCGGCCGGCGGCCCGAGGAGCGCCGGGCGGTGGCATGAGAGGGATGAACCAGTTGGAGATGCCGGACGATGCAAGACGCAGGAGAGCGGCGGCCTTCTGCCACGCTCTGGAGTGGAGACAACAACGATCAAGTAGAAGGAAAACGGCAACAGCGGAGACGAGGGAGCGGCCACGCCGAGCAAGAAGACGACCGAGATGCGATGGAAGGATCAAGCACGAGTTGCACGTGCGAAAAAATTTGACCTAAGCTCTAATACCATGTTAGGAATGCAACTTAGTATTATCAGGAGGCAATTGCCATCATATATACATGTACAAGGGAGGCCAAAGGCCGGAATGCAAAAGGCCAAAGGCCACCATAAATATAACTCTAACAATGCTCGCTCACCCAGGCTAGGAGGTGGTCTATCAATAAATTTTCTAGGAACCGCTGTGTGCATGCAGCAACGTTTTCACAAGTTTGTAATCAAGCAGCGTTTTCACAAGTTTGTAATCAACCCATACGTAATTAGTCGACCCCTAATCATGAAACAAATGTAAACACATTGAGGCCTTGTTTGGCACAAGCTTTTTTCCAGCCCCCAAGGGGTTGGGGATTGCAGGGGATTTGGTGATACCCCCCCCCTTCACCCAATCCCCTCAAATCCACCATATCCCCTCCCATTTCAATCCCCTACATTCCCTTGCACATACAAATACTGTTTCAGATGTGAGGATTGCCTTTGTACTATTGGATAATCAAAATAAAAATGTGATCTTTCTAGATCATTATAGCAACTACATAATTCTGCATGACTTGGAATCAATATCTCATCATAACACCAACGCTTCAGCACAGCCATAACATAATTTTGCGACAAAGATTATTGGATAATAAAAATAAAAATGTGATCTTTGGGTCATAACAACAACATAATTTTGCATGACTTATGTTTGAAACAACGATAATGCAACACAGCCACACAATAGCTTGCCCTTTGATGATGTTTACATCCATCTGATAATGCAAGGCATGTCTACTTGAGCAGTAGCTCAGGACTAATTATGTTTTTGCAGACCAAGAAAGGCCGAGTATTATTGCAGACCAAGAAAGGATGACAAATGATGTTGTAATGGAGATGAGTTGCTCTTTCGATGTCATGATCATCCAGTTTTTGAGTGGCCAAATGTGCTTCCTCTGGTGCCTGAGAACCTGATGAAACAAAAAAAAAAGATGAACATGCTTGTTTATACTTGAAAGAACAATCAGGAAAGCATGTGCTCAAGTAGTCTGTATGTGCTCAAGTTTGACACCGATCTAGGAACGCTCCACTCTATCTTAACTGAATGTCGTGTTATCAAATCTGAAATGGAGCTTGCCATCATTCACTATGCTAATGATGTTAGCTCAGAAGCACATATTCAATATGCAAGACTGGCTGTTGATTCTAAGCTAGTCAAACACTGAATTGTTTTAAGTTACTGTTCCCATGCCAAAGCTAGATACATGAAAGAACTTTTACAAAACCTTTTTGCAAAAGAAAACTACATCCAGAGGAATCTGCATATATGTGTTGTTTGTTACTATTACCTCAGCTTGATACTAGTCATGCTGGAGAATCTTCAGCTCCAACATATCATTTCAATGATTTCCTTTCCAATTTATGTATTCTGAAGATTAAAACACTATTCAAATTTCTTCTATGGACTATAACTACTGGTCCTCACTGTATATCTATAAATTCTTCGCCTAGGTATATATCTCTTCGAGATCATTGTAGCAGTCTTACCTAGTTAGCGGTACTGATGTTATTTCAATAGCAGAATGCAGTTATCAGGGGTCTACTCTACTATGTACCTTGTTGGTAACTTGGTAAGCCAGCATGTGAAATCCAATATAGACTTGTAGTACGTAAACTGATTCCAACCAGGGTAGAAAAATGGAGAATGCTGCACGATATAGACTTGGATAGGAACTTCTGAACTCATGTCTAACGAATAGGTCATTTGTTCTAGTGTTGTTTTAGATTATTGCATGCTAATATGAACAATCCTTTTAAGAACTTGAGCATGCCAAATAAAAGAAATAGTGGTGCACTGATGAAGCCAATAGACTGCAAATACACTTCCCTGATATAAGTATGCTTGTTTATACTTGAAACAACAATCAGGAAAGCATGTGCATTCAATCTACCAACAATCCATAACAAGAGAAGCAGACAAGCATGAATCACTCCAAGCTCAAGTATTTGCACCATTTCTTTGTCATACATTAATCAAGCTAATGTCAGTGCCAAACTTTACACACATATACAAGCCCCAGCTCTTATTTATCATCAATCGCCACCACCGGATGGCGATTCCGCAGCAAAGGAGCCAAGAACAATTCGTTCTATTCCATCCATGAGCAGCTAATCTGATCCCCAAACAATCAGATTGATTGATTGATTTAGGATGCATAAATCATAAATCAAGAACTCCAAGAAACCGAAAATGCCAGGTTAATGGTGAGACCAACGGTGATTGACAGTGACCCAAGCATATTAGCAAAACTACATATTTCTACACATATTGATTGACAGTGACCCAAGCATATTAGCAAGAACTAAAATTACACAAGGCCGTCTAAGAATCATAGGAGCACACCAATGGTGAGACCAATGATTGAAACCCTAGACAGAGGGGAGGGGAGGGGTGAGGTGGAACCAGTCCATACCGGCGAGAATGCCAGGTTACTGGAAGGATCTAGACGTCGGAGGTGGCAGGGGCTGAGGCGTGGACGGCGACGACGGCAAGAGCCAAGGCCGACGGCGTGTACGACGGCGGCGGCGGAAGGACTGGTCGTGCTCGGCTTGGACGGAGTCAAAGAAGGCAATCCAGCGGCGAACTGCTAGACGGAGGGCGGATGGTGGAGGAGGCGGCGCCATCACGGCCGGGGAGAAATTTTGCGAGGGGGAGCTCGCGTCTCCTCTCACATGGGTATTGAGGGTTTCGGCGTGTAATTTTGGGGATGGGCTGGTCCAATACCGGGGTACCGAATGGGCCCGTCGGGATTTTTGGGGATTTCTATACCGGGCCGGCAAAATACACATCAAGCCCGGAAATACACTCGTGCCGAACGAGGCCTGACAGAAACGTAAATACACCAAACATGACGTTGGGCGTGTACTGGCTCAAGGAAGATTTACAGAAACAGGGGACGGGGGAGGGGGCATGCTTAATGATGACACACCCAACGTCAAGAGCACTTATGCCACTCCCCAACGAACTGCGGGTAATAGACAAGGTTGTATTCCGAAACGACTCATTGGCGATCTATCCCGACCGCGCGCGGAGCGCGTCCTATTCTCTTTCCCTTTCTAGCTCGTTTCCTTATCTGGAAAAGCCCACCCGGCCGCTATCTATCCCTTTTTCCCTTTCGCCCTGCCGCTTCCCCTCTTGGCCGGCGGCTCCTCCCTCGCGGCAGCGACCAATACGGCGAATAGGGCGAGGCGCCGCGGCCGCGCGAGCGCCCGCGAGGTCACAATGATTGCGGCGAGGCGCCACGTCCGCACAGGCGACAACGGCCAATACGACGAGGCACAGCGGCCGCACGGGCCCCACAAGGTCTAGGGGTGGCTGCGGCCCATTCGGTGAGGCGGCGACTATCCGGTGGCCGTACGTCCTCCAGACTGGGCTCGAACTCTCGCCGTGCGTCCTCATCCGCATCACCAAGCTTCCCAGTGCCGTCCCGTCGCCTCCTTGATAGAGGCAAATGGTGTAGGGTGGAGACCCTAAGGCCGATCTTTCACGAAATGGAGGGGATCCCGCGAAGAACACGATGAACACGGGGAAGGACGGAGAGAAATCACAAGGGAAAACACTCAATAACAAGTCCAATCACACATCCACTAGACTAACAACACATAGATCCACAAGGTACATGAACAACAAAGGGAAAGATACAAGGTAGAGTTCATCTCCAAGAGGAGGTCTTGATGATATCCCGGAGGATCTTTCCGTTAAAGGGCTTAAATCCCGTAGGATCTTCTCACATGCTCACATGGAGGTCTTGAACTCCATGGGAGTGGTAGTCTCTCTCTCTCTCTCAAGAGTAGAGTGGTACAAGTGATAGAGGCACAGGTGTCCCGTCTTTCGATGAGGTGGTGGCTATCGTTTTGGAGGAAGTCGACTTTGACGATCCGACTACGAACGTGCGAGGACGTCGTGCCTTAGCAATCGCTAAACCAACTCCGAGAGGTTATTGACCATGCCGGTGCAAGATCAACTTGATCACGAAGGTCTGTTTCCTGCAGGCAAACAAAGAACAAACAAGAAACTGAGATTGCAATCTGGATATTGCGAATTCAAGAGGAAAGCTTTATTGATCAAGTGGGGTTCTGTGACATCTTTGTCTGGTTGTTGAACACAAACGAAGTACGCGAAGTTACAGATTTGGCGAACTTTAATCTAAACGAAACCCAACGTCTAAACGACGCCCTAAGGGCTATACATATGGGGGAAGAGGGGGGAATTTCGTGGCCCTTGGAGGAGGAGCCCGAAACCAACCCTAACTCTTGTTTCCCCACACATACGGACTCTAAAAACAGCCTATACTCAAGTATTTCGAAATTACATGGGCCTGGCCCAATAATAAGGTGACCCAACACCTATAATAGCCTCTGGACGAAATTTATGAAGTGGCATCTTGTATATTCCGTCCAAGGCTTCACGCACTCATTATGGTGGCTTCAAAGTCCTGAAATCATCACTTGTAACTCCGTTCTTGTTCCCCTTGCGCATGCCATCATCTCCATGCTTGATCTTACTCCAATGTTCATCCTTCTTGTCCAAGCAAGGCCCTTCATTTATAAGCAAGACAAATGTATCCAATTTAGGCAGCATCATATTCTCATGAACATTAGAATCATTACCAAGAAACGAAAGTATCTGGTAATTTAATTGGCGTGCGCGAGCTCTAGTAATTGGTCATGTATATGTGTCAGTTGGGGCTGTGGGTGTAACCTTGTTAGTGATGTCCTCGTCATCCTCCCCTTCTTGAATTGAAGTCGTCCCCGACGGAAGCTCATCTTCCTCACCCAAGTAAGGCTTCAAATCTGCAATGTTAAATGTGGGACTAACCCCAAAATCTACAGGCAACTCAAGTTTATACGCATTATCATTTATTTTCTCTAACACCTTGAAAGGACCATCAGCACGTGGCATTAGCTTTGACTTGCGCAAATTAGGAAACCTATCCTTACGCAAATGTAACCAAACAAGATCTCCAGGTGCAAAGACAACACGTTTTCCACCCTTATCTACAATAAATTTATATTTAGCATTCATGCGCTCAATATTTTCTTTAGTTAACTCATGCATTTTTAAGATCAATTCAGCACGTTGTTTAGCATCAAAATTAACCTTCTCCGAAGATGGAAGATGCAACAAATCAATAGGTGCACGAGGTAGGATGCCATAGACAATTTCAAAAGGGCACATCTTAGTAGTAGAATGCACCGAACAGTTATAAGCAAATTCAATATGAGGCAAGCATTCTTCCCACATTTTCTTGTTATTCTTCAAAACAGCCCTAAGCATAGTAGACAAAGTTCTATTGACTACTTCAGTTTGTCCATCAGTTTGGGGTGACAAGTAGTAATAAAAAGCAGTTTAGTCCCCAACTTAGCCCATAAACATCTCCAAAAGTGGCTAAGAAATTTAGTATCACGATCTGAAACAATAGTATTTGGCACACCATGCAAGCGAATAATTTCACAAAGAACAAATCAGCAACATTAGCAGCATCATCGCTTTTATGACATGGTATAAAGTGTGCAATCTTCGAGAACCTATCCACGACAACAAAAATGCTATCCCTCCCTTTCTTTGTTCGAGGTAAACCCAAAACAAAGTCCATAGATATATCTTCCCAAGGAACACTAGGGACAGGCAAAGGCATATATAAACCATGAGGATTGAGTCGTGACTTAGCTTTTTGACATGTAGTGCAGCGAGCAACAAAACGCTCAACATCCCGTCTCATTTTTGGCCAAAAGAAATGTGTAGCAAGTACGTCCTCCGTCTTCTTCACGCCAAAGTGTCCCATTAATCCTCCTCCATGCGCCTCCTGCAACAACAAAAGACGAACAGAGCTAGCTGGAATGCATAGCTTGTTAGCACGAAACACAAATCCATCATTAACGACGAACTTGTTCCATGTTCTCCCTTCTTTACAATTCTGCAATACATCTTTAAATTCAGCATCATGCACATATTGATCTTTGATGGTCTCCAAACCAAATATTTTAAAGTCAAGTTGTGAAAGCATAGTATAACGACGAGACAATGCATCAGCAAGCTTGTGTTTAATAACATAAGGGAAAGTCTCTATGAATTCAACCCATTTAGCATGTCTACAGTTCAGTTTTGCTTGACTTTTAATGTGCTTCAAAGATTCATGATCAGAATGTATAACAAATTCTTTGGGCCATAAATAATGTTGCCATGTTTCCAAAGTCCGAACAAGAGCATATAATTCCTTATCATAAGTAGAATAATTCAGACTAGGCCCACTCAATTTTTCAAAAAACTATGCAACAGGTTTACCATCTTGTAATAACACACCTCCTAACCCAATTCTACTAGCATCACATTCAAGCTCAAAAGTCTTATTAAAATCAGGAAGTTGGAGTAAAGGAGCATTTGTCAACTTATCTTTCAATACCGTGAATGCTTCTTCCTATGCAGTACCCCAAACAAAAGGCACATCCTTCTTTGTAAGCTCATTGAGAGGTGCAGCAATGGTGCTGAAATCTCTCACAAAGCGACTATAGAATCCAGCGAGGCCAGGGAAACTCCTCACGTGTGTGACCGTTTTGGGTTGCAGCCAACTCTCAATAGCTTCAATCTTGGCTTTATCAACCTCAATTCCACGTGGAGTAACAACGTAGCCAAGAAAAGATACTCGGTCGGTGCAAAAGGTGCACTTTCCAAGGTTAGCAAACAAACATGCATCACGTAGAGCAATAAAAACAGCACATAAATGTTCCAAAGGTTCCTCCAAAGATCTGCTATAAATCAATATATCATCAAAGTATACTACCACAAATCGTCCAATGAAAGCACGTAAAACTTCATTCATTAATCTCATGAAAGTACTAGGTGCATTAGTTAACCCCAAAGGCATGACTAACCACTCATATAATCCAAACTTAGTTTTAAATGTTGTTTTCCATTCATCTCTCAATTTCATACGAATTTGATGGTATCCACTATGCAAATCAACTTTGGAGAATATTGTAGAGCCACTCAATTCATCAAGCATATCATCTAGCCTAGGAATAGGATGACAATAACGAATAGTAATATTATTAATGCCTCTACAATCAACACACATACGCGATGTACCATCCTTTTTCGGCACTAAAATAATAGGAACGGCACAATGACTAAGGTATTCGCGTATATAACCTTTGTCGAGTAGCTCCTGTACTTGACGCATAATCTCCTTCGTCTCCTCTGGATTGGTACGATATGGTGCGTGGTTGGGTAGCGATGCACCGGGAATTAAGTCAATCTGATGCTCAATCCCTCGAATAGGTGGTAATCCCGATGACATGTCTTGTGGAAAGACGTCTGTGAACTCCTGCAAAATGTTAGTGACAGCACGAGGCAAAGAGGAAGGCTCATCCTCGAATGAAAATAATGTCTGTTTGCACACAAAAGCATAGCAAACAGATTTGCTTAAATCTAGATCATCAATATCAGATTTCGTGGCAAGTAAGCATCCACTTTTTAATTTAATTTCGGATGCAACATGAGATGATGGTGTGTTATTAGGATTCATTTGTTGCTCAAATTCTTTTGCCATAATCTGATTTTCACTCTTATTTTGCTCTTGTTTTGCTTTATTTGCTCTATTAATATCATCTTTCAAAATGGAATCAGGAGGCATAGGAAGCAAAGTAATACGTTTATTCTTATGAACAAGAGTATACTGATTGTTTCTACCACGGTGTACATAATTTTTTATCAAATTCCATGGTCTACCAAGTAATAAGGAACATGCTTGCATGGGTACCACATCACAATCAATATAATCAACATATGTGGAGATACTAAAATGCACACGAACAATACATGTTACCTTAACCTTGCCGCTGTTGTTGAACCATTGGATGTAGTAAGAATGTGGATGTGGTCTTGTGGTGAGAGATAACTTCTCCACCATCTTCATGCTAGCCAAGTTATTGCAGCTCCCTCCATCTATGATGACACGAACAGAAAGTTCCTTCACAACTCCCTTTGTATGGAACAAATTATGCCTCTGATTTTGCTCTGCTTGTGTGACCTGCACACTCAAAACACGTTGAGCAACTAAACAATCATACCTGTCAGCGTCTTCAGGAGCCATGTATCGCGTCTCATTTTCAGAATCATCTCCACCATGTTCTTCACGTGTACTAAGAGCCAAAATCTCCTCATCATAGTCACTAGCGGACTCATAACCACCATCCTCGGTTGCAATCATGACACGCTGCGATGGACATTTGCTCGCATAGTGACCACGACCAGTGCAACAACGACATATAACATCATGTGTTGGCCCATTGGATGCCATGGATGAAGAAGAGCTCTGCGCAGGACTGGAAGGTGTACTCCTGGTTGATGGTGGTGGTGCCTGTTTGCTTTTATCACGACTAGAAGTGACGAATGAAGTAGGCGGTGGTGCAGCCGGACGTGTCGAAGTAGATGATGCACGCGGTGTCCATGATGAAGGTCGACCTACAAAAAAATTAGTTCGTGCCAAGGCCTGTCGATCCTGCACTTCACGTTCTGCTTTGGAAGCAAGATGGAATAAACGAGTGATATTATTATACTCCTTATACTCTAGAATTGTGTGAATCTCTCTATTTAAGCCACCCATAAAACGTGCAAGCATAGTGTGGGGACCCCGACTTAAGAGTCGAGATCACCGAATGCACGTGTACAGTGATCCCAGAGATCAATGCTCACTGAACACACATAAGCTGAATAACAAGAGTCTTACATCCATACATACCGTCTTACACAAATTATGGCCATTATGGCCAAGTCTTACATAGATAAATCCTCACGGGCTAAATAGCAAATAACTCAAATAGCGGAAGTCTTCGATGATAAGTAGAACCCATGTCATCTGCCTGAACCCTACAGGCATTCTGACTGGGATATCGTCCTAGTTCGCATGTTCGTCTCCATAGAACTCTTCTTCATATTCCTGTTCCTCCATGCCTGGCCAATTAAATAACCAGTGGCAAGCCAATGAGTACTTTGAATGTACTTGCAAGCAACCCATGATTTGGTTCAAGTAACAATGCAATTGAACAACAATGAGCAATCTAGCAATGAGCTAGCATAGATATTCTACCATCAAGTATATGCATCAATGACTTTATGTAACCTCGAGAACAGGTTACCGATATCAACATGAATAGGATTCATCTCATCGAGTCAAGTCACCACCTTGACTCATCACACACACATACTTTCACCGATACAGTAAAATTCTGGACATAGTTTAAGTAGCACCTCCCAACTGTCCATGACCGTGGACGCGGCTATTCGAATAGTTTTACACTCTGCAGAGGTTGCGCACTTTACCCACAAGATCCGGGAAGCTTTCGTGTCACCCACGATCCTGCAGTACCTCAAGTACTCGGGGGAAGCACCCGGTCATTATCTTTCCTTAGACGATACTAACATAGGGTCCACTCGTTGGTACACGGCCCTCGAGTACAAACAATAGATCATGGGACTTGCCCTAATTTCAATGTCACGCGTACCCGAAGGGACCAACGGTGTGTCCGGTGCCCTGTGAAAACAGTCATGGTCGTCTATCCAAGCACGACCCCGTCCCGGGAAAGACCTCAAGTCTTCCCGTCACTAGTAATGCGGGCACCATGCTAGTATCGGCCTAAGTAATCAATAAAGCCCCGTCCCATAAGGGGTAGAGTGGTTGCACATGTTTGGTTGGGATGGTAGTCACACATAAATCTAATCCATCATTTCACCCATGCACAAGATCTTTACCGGCACATCACTTCTTCCTCAAGTGATGACCTAACTCAATATCACCCTCGGGCATTAGGGGCACCCGATGGGGTTTATGAAAAGAATGCAACCACGAAGGTTTCATGGCACACATGCATCACTAAGCATCACTACTAACCATTTGCATTGCATCTAGCACATAGCAAGATCAAGAGTAAAGCATGCATCATATGGTGGTTTTAAACTAGGTTACCACCGTAACTCTTATCATCATGCATTCGGAAACAAACGGGTTCCGAAGAACACAAGTGTATCATGGTCAAAGGGCTGCTTGCCTAGATTGGCTTGGTCTTCAAAGTCTTCAAATCCTTCCCCACCTTCTTCTTCAGCAACCTCGTCAAATACGGTATCTAATCATCGCAAAATAACAACGGGAAAATAAGACCACAATAAAAACAGAAAAATCAAAGTGCACAGAAAAATGTCAACCTATTTTTGTTAAATACTAGAGGGAAAACTAAGATGGCAAAAATTCTTAGTTTGAGTTTTGGAGTGGCAGAATGGAGTCTAAGAATATTTGAACAGAAGTTTTATTGTTCAAATATGAATTTAAATTTGAACAGAACAGAATAGGTTCATGGATATGTGTGAAAGTGACACCATTAAATAGGTTGGATTTTTACAAGTTTTTAGGAGTTGGAATTAATTCATTTGGACAAATATTTATTTCTGTGAAATTATTTGAAATAACCACAGAAAAGAAAAAGAGAAAAATGCCCTGTGCCACTGGGCCAGAACGGCCACAGTGCACGGCCCAGGGCGAATAGCCCACTGCACGGGCGCCAGCGCGCGCGCGCCAGGTTTTTAAACCTGACGGCGGGGACCGGCGATCAGCGACAGAGAGGGGAGCGAGAGGGAGGTGAGGATGACAGGCGGGGCCCGCCCGTCATCTTCAACCTCGCAGCCAGAGAGACGGCGAGCTCACCAGCGGTGATACGGTGCACGGCGGGGCAAGCTACGGGCAGGAACAGGTTCAGCGGAGAGTCGCCGTTCCAGTGGTGGTGGTGCGGCTCGCCGGTGGGGCCTGGTTCGCCGGCGGCGAGGACTCATGGCGGAGGAGCGTCGGGAGGTTGCTGCTCCGTTTGATTCCGGCAGCTGCAGAGAGGGGAAAGAGGGGGAAACACATCAGTGACTTGCTGTGGTGCTAGATCGAGCGAGAGGGAGGGCTAGGGCGACCTGTACTGGGCTGGTGATGGGAAGCCGCCGCGGCGGAGCTCAAGCTCGATCTCGAGCTCGGGCGGGTCTGGAGAGAGGCGAGTGGCTCAGGGAGGTGATTGAGAGAGGGAGGAGGCTGTTGGTGAAGAGAGGAGGGGCTCGGGGGCCCTATTTATAGGAGAATGGCGAGGTCCCGTGGACCTGTGCGCCGGCGAGCCTCTGCTCGTCGCCACAGTGCACGAGAGGCATTGGGGATACGTCTGGGGTGTTGCTGGACGAGTTCCAGGGCGGAGGGAAGGAAGAGGGGGAGCGGGGGAAGGTTCTGGAGCTGCGCGCGTACGAGGCCGACGAGTGGAGCTTGCGGGCGGCCGGCGCGCGTGTGAGGGCGTCCACTGGAGGGCGAAGGAGGAGGGGGACAGCGCCGGGGGGAGTCGTGGACGCCGAGGCGCATCGGTTGGCGCGAGAGGGGAGCACGAGGTGGTCGGAGGCGAGGGATTGGGCGAAGCTACAGTGCGGGTGCGCACTGTAGCGCGCTCTGGAGCGTGCTAATTGCATGCCATGGCATGCCGTTGGCTCACTGGTCGCGTCCGCCGTGTCTGGGGGGTCCAGCACGAAGTAAATAAACCAGCTGTGGCCTTGGATGCTCTGGATGCTCAGTGAGAGAGGAGTGAAGCTGGTAGATGGGTAGAAATGGGCTGTCCAGCAAGGTGAATTGGGGTTTTCACCCCTCAATCATGGAGCTCTAGTCCAGGGGAAGTTACTGGAGGTAGAATGTAACTAGGTGAAGCTGTGGTAGAAAGTTGAAGCAAAAGTAAATAGTAAAAGAGGTCAAGATGATGGTTTTGGTAAAATGGCAGAAGGTGTTTGATCATGTTTTGGACAAGCAAATGATCTCCACTAGCCATGGCACTTAACATGATTGAATGTCATATGGAAATAGGGTGTTTCACCAAATTTGGGCTTGTTTGAAGAAACTAGCCAATGTAACTTTGGTGAACCCTAGAAATCAACAGAAATGGCTTCATCATGTTTAAGTCAAGCTAATCATCTCCCCTTGATGCACCACTTGGTGTAGTTTCATCATTTGGGGTATGGATCATGCCCACAAAGTTTGAAGCTTCAGGTAAAAAGTTGGTAATGTAAAGTTGTTCAAATTTGAATTTGAACAGAAAGGGTTTTGGGGTATTCTGATCAAGTTACCCTACTCCAAAGCTTGTGCCATTTGGTCTAGATGCCTTATTAGGCCTTTCTAGCATGTGCACCAAGTTTGAGAGCATTTGGATAAGTTTGGCAATGTAAAGTTGCTCAAACTTCAGATATGGACAGAATGGTTTTAGAGGGTTTTGATGATGTTTTCTTGGTTCCCAAGGCATGGGGCTTGGCAAGATCATCAAATATGTCATATATGACATGATAGAATTTCCCTGGAATTTTTAGAGAATATTTCCTTTGTAAATATTTCAAAAGCTTGAAATATCCAGAAAGGGTTTCTGAGGGATTAGCCCATTATTTTGAACATGACCAAGTGTTGAAACTCTTATATATGGACAATATATGTCCTATGAGGCTCCCTGAATTTTGGCAAATATTTTTGAAATACTTAAATAATTTTTCCCTATTAAAGACCATTTCTGGCCTTAAGAAAAAGCTTTTAAATAAAATAGGAAAATAACTTTTAAAATTATACTTTTGTGGTTTCTGGGAGTCCTATGACTACTAGGTCTCAAATATACTTTTTGAAATAATTTTCTCACCCTAAATCAAGCACTTGCAGTGCAAACCTCAATTCAGGGGTTTTTGGAATACTAAATTTTGAAAATACATTTTGGCCAAATTAATTTTATAAGAAAATACTATACTGCTATAAACACTTGGTATGATCATTGGGCAGAAGTTTTGGGTATGGAGATGAATTCTACAAGAGGTAATAGTTGACTTTAATGAGCACTTGAAAAACATATGAAGAAAAACTCAATTCCAAATAAAAGCCAAATGATGCCAAAAAAATTTGCTGGTCCAAATTTTCATGCTTCATTGATGCAAATGACATGTTACAAAATGCAGGGTGTGACACATAGCCTCATTATCTTCAACAATACCGCATCTAATCATGCTAGTTTGTAATTCCTGATAATATTCCTCTACATAATTTTTTCCTTGTCTTAAACGCTGCAATTTCTGAAGTAATTCGTGTTGATAATATGGTGGAACCCAACGAGTACGCATAGCGGTTTTCAAAGCAGCCCAAGTAGTTGGAACATTATCCGGATGTAATCTACAATATTCAGACCAGCACACACAAGCAAAACTAGTGAAAGCACAAAGAGCAGGAGCAACACGTCTCTCCTCAGGATATTTTAAACATGTAAAACGTTGTTCGGTTTCTAGCTCCCAAGTAAGATATATATCAGGAACATATCTACCCTCAAATGGTGGAATATTCAATTTTAGTTTAGGGAGATGGTCATGATCGCGTACCTAAGGGTGTGGTTCATCCCTACCATTGCGATTATAATCCCCTGCGTAATTGTGGTGCTGGTTGTTGCACGTAATTCTGATTTTGATCAACCTCTTCCTCGTAATCCCCTGCGTAATCGTCCTCCTCCTCAGCAGCAGCAGGTGCCACAGAAGTATCAACAGCAGCACCAACAGTTTGGCCAGGCTGAAGAGCGACACGATACGCTTTGCGGAGAGCGGTTTCGCGACGTGAAGGTGGTTGTTGTTGTTGTTGTTGGAATGGTGCAGCAGGTGGAGGTAGATGCGCAAGCACTTCAGCGAATTTGGCATCCAACTTGGTGTCAATTGACTTCTCAATGCCATCCATCCTCGCTAGTGCGTTGTCAAAACTGGTCATCACATCTTCTACCTGTTGACCCATCATTTGCTGAAATTTATCATGCAACTCCTTGTTCGTCATGTTCTCCCAGTCAGTCTCGTCGACTTGTGATCCTGGCATGGTTAGCAGCAATAGAAACATACAAAAATATGATCCTACAGACTACTAGAAAATGGTGGTGGTGCGGCGTCACAAATCCGTCAAGCAAATCTCAAATTCTAACCAATTCTTACCCAGCAGCAGGTGGTGATCGGCAACCGTGGTAGTCAAAACTCTCAAAGCTTGGATAAAGCGATTACCAGGGAGAGTCAAACGCACGACGTAGATGTATGTGGAGCTCGGAAGGCTTATAATATGGTAGCAAAAAGGTTCAGCAATAATCAATTCATAGATGCAAAGTTGAATAAACGCTCAACGACGGTACTGTGCTGGTCCTAGGCTAGACCGTACTAGAGACGCGAGCCTAGAACACTAACAAAATCACGGCGCTCCACGTAATCAAGGGGAAAGCACACTCTGAAAAAAAATCGCCTCTTTTTTTTGCGCTATTTTTTTTTTGCCGAAAATCACTATAATGGAGAGTGTCTCAAAACTCTTCCCAAGTCAAACTAAGATGATAGGCATGAATTTTTTTTCGGAATCAGGGCAGCGACGACGAAAAAGTGCGGTAAAAAACAGTATGATGGCACGGGTCTCAAAAGACTCAGAAAAACCTAAAAATAGGATAGGGAAATATATTTTCACCTGTCAAAATATTGGCCTAATAACTGCCCGGGGGTCTCCAGACTTTTTTTTTCTTCCGAGATCTACGCAGTCAAGGAAACACGAATCCGAAACCTAGATGGATCTCGAGAACAAACCTAATATGAACAAAACTCAGAATGGTGGTGGATATATGGTGATAGGATATGGCAGCGGTGGTGGGATATGGTAGCGGTGGTGGGATATGGCAGCGGTGGTGGTATGGCAGCAGCGATGAATATGGTGCGGCGGCGGTGTGACAAACTGTGAACAGAACTCGAAACTCTAAAGAACTAGATGCTAAGACCAGCAACTCGACACGACGATGCAACCGCAAATTCGACTAAGCAAACACGAAAAAGATTATGCAATGTCTCAGACTGGTTCGGATATGATGAACTAACCCTAATTTTTTTGGCTTTTTCGTGGACTGTAGGTATGAAGAACAGACTCAATCTAAACTACGAAAAACTGTAAAATCTCACCAAGCAACCTGGAAATCTGATACCACTTGATAGAGGCAAAGGTGTCCCGTCTTTCGATGAGGTGGTGGCTATCGTTTTGGAGGAAGTCGACTTTGATGATCCGACTACGAACGTGCGAGGACGTCGCGCCTTAGCAATAGCTAAACCAACTCCGAGAGGTTATTGACCACGCCGGAGCACGATCAACCTGACCACGAAGGTCTGTTTCCTGCAGGCAAACAAAGAACAAACAAGAAACTGAGATTGCAATCTGGATATTGCGAATTCAAGAGGAAAGCTTTATTGATCAAGTGGGGTTCTGTGACGTCCTTGTCTGGTTGTTGAACACAAACGAAGTACGCGAAGTTGCAGCTATGGAGAACTTTAATCTAAACAAAACTCAAAGTCTAAACGACACCCTAAGGGCTGTATATATGGGGGAAGAGGGGGAATTTCGTGGCCCTTGGAGGATGGGTCCGAAGCCAACCCTAACTCTTATTTCCCCACACATACAGACTCTAAAAACAGCCTATACTCAAGTATTTCGAAATTACATGGGCATGGACCAATAATAAGGTGACGCAACACCTATAATAGCCTCTGGAGAAAATTTATGAAGTGGCATCTTGTATATTCCGTCCAAGGCTTCACGCACTCAGTATGATGGCTTAAAAGTCGTGAAATCATCACTTGTAACTCCGTTCTTGTTCCCCTTGCGCATGCCATCATCTCCATGCTTGATCTTGCTCCAATGTTCATACTTCTTGTCCAAGCTAAGCCCTTCATTTGTAAGCAAGACAAATGTATCCAATTTAGGCAGCATCATATTCTCATGAACATTAGAATCATTACCAAGAAACGAAAGTACGTGGTAATTTAATTGGCGTGCGCGAGCTCTAGTAATTGGTCCTATATATGTGTCAGTTGGGGCTGTGGGTGTAACCTTGTTAGTGATGTCCTCATCAACAAGGAGCAAAGCTCTCTATCAAATGAGCTATCACTTTGTTAACCCTCAAAATGAGGTGGGGAAGGAGTATTTATAATCTTAGCCACGAACGGGTAAGTGGGGAAAGGGATACATGGCCAAAAGGCCCGGGTGCGCGCAGACAGGCACCAGACGTCCGGTCGGTGTCGGACGCCCGACGGCTCGCGGGGGTCCAGACGTCCGGAGGGCGTCGGACTTCTGCTAATTTGGCTTGGACAGGTGCACCGATCATCCGGTCGCCGGGACTTGTCAAACGTCCGGCCGCTGGAGCACCCGTCGTCTGGAGTCCTTCTGGTCGTCTGGGCTACGTCAGGTACCGGATGTTTGCTGTTGGTCGGACATCCAGTGGCTGTAGCTTGCAGCAGCTCCGTTTCTTCCGTCTTCTCTTCCACGCTTCCTTCGCGGATGGCTTAGGCGTTCCTTGGCGCTCGCACTCCTCCTTGTCGTCCGTGAAGCTCCGACAATACCTATGCATGCACACGAGTGGAGTGTCAAGTATTATACCATCCTCGAAGGGGTCAAGTGAACACATGTAAAGTCGATGATTCACCTTTATTTATGAGAAGTAGAGGTCGCACGTGTCACTTGCCAAGCGGACTCCAGTATGATTTCCAGACTCCGATGGAATGCCTCCGAAGCATAGAATCGAGTCAGAAACAGGTTCAACCTTACTTCATTCGGACCTCAATCCATTCGGGGGCTAATGACGATGACATGTACCTAGGGTAGGGTCATAGGCCTGACCTAGACGTCCTACCCAAGGACACTGCCCTAGAGTCAAAGACATTTGAAGTACAACAGAAGATACCGACTGAAGTCACTATGGAGCGCAATCCACTCGACCATACGAAGAATCACTCGGAGTACATAAGGTCTGAAGCCAGCCCAGGATGGCAATAGTCAGGCATTCACTCCGTAGTCTTAAAGGTCATTGATAGTCATTTATGGCGGGCGTTACCAGTAACGTCCCTGTCTTAATTTACATTGAACCCTGTGTAACCGAGGCGGAAGGGACCTGGCGTACTCTATATAAGCCACCCTCCTCATTTGGCACAAAGTTTCAGACCTCCTGTAACTCACACGCATATTCCAGTCGACAAGCCTCTGGTCACCGAGACGTAGGGCTGTTACCCCCTCCGAGAGGGGCCTGAACTCGTAAAGACGCGTGTACAACCTTGCCGTAGCTAGGGCCTTGCCTCCTCCTACGTACCCCCTATTCTTACTGTCAGACTTACTCCCACGACAGTATCAAATTCTCATATTTGATCATTATTCTAGTCTCAAATATATTTAAATACATTATCTACGATTGGAAAGATATAGATGTGGTCAAAGATAAAAAGGATTTTAAGCCAAAAGAATCGCACGGAACTCTGTAGTTTGTAGTTATCTTGCTGCATGCAGTTGCCGGCAAGTTTGTTGAGCCAAAATAAGAGTACGTACCATATATATTATATCAGAATACTTGAGAGATTTGCGGACATGCCAAATCATTTTTCTAAGTAAAAATCGCAAGTATTGGTGTACGTATACTGTCTGTTACTGGGTTGCACTAATTACGCAGGTCCCACGCAGACTGAGCGGGTGAGGGCGTCGCCAATATTTTGCCGAAGCTTTTCAGCGCCAACGATTCGCCCATGCGTTGGCGAGAATTGCGCTGGCGCACCCTGGGCATCTTGGCCAAAATTTTGGCACCCATCCAAATGTATCCAATTTTTCGTGGGCTTGCCAAATTTTTGTTATGGTTGGTGTTGGTTGCCATCCAAACACACCCTAATAAACAAACAAAACCTGCAGCGAGCCACCAATAGAACCAATCAGATCCAGCATGTACTAGATGTAATGACATCATGACTTAAGTCAGCACTTAATCAAAATGTTGTACGTAGGTTTAGGGTACTTACGGGTTTGTAAACATATAACTTTCACATATTTTCGCCCCTCGGTTGAAAGTATATAGCTCCAAGAATATGCATGGTTGATTTGTTTTAAGTTGGACTATCAACATATACAAAAAAACATATCGGCAAAGTAAAATTTCATAGTACCATTCATCATTAATAATGTTTTTATAATTATTTAGTAGCATGTAGCTGCAAAAACCAATGGTAAAAGTGCATATTGGAAACCATGCCAATATGTTGAACGCCATCTAATTACGTGGGCGGAGCAAGTATTGTATCGTATAGATTGCCAAATAGCTAAGGCGGACACAATGGTGGCTCTAAGTAAGTGAGACAGATGTTCAATTTTTTTTTCCAGTGAATATGCACTTATAATTGTATTTTTGGAAGTTAACAGTTTGACAGGTCTAGCAATATACTCCCTCCGTCCGGAAATATTCGTCGGAGAAATGGATGTATCTAGAAGTATTTTAGTTCTAGATACATCCATTTTTATTAATTTCTCTGACAAGTATTTTCGGACGGAGGGAGTAATAAACATCAGCCTAAATTTAAGTCCAGAAGGTGCTGAAATGAGGTGAGGAGGCTGACTGATAATAACCTTGAATGGATGGGTAGGAGAAATAAGTAAAAACAGGGGCATGATTAGAAAAAAAACTTTGATGAGTGGGACTTGAAAAACAAGCAGATAACCTTTAAGCAATGAATCATGGTAAGTATGCAATGGGACATTTCAGTTGTGCTAAAAAAGGTCAATGCAAAACAGCATAGACAATATGAGAAAGAACAATCAGTGATGAAAGTAAGTGAGATGATTTATTGTCAACTACGAGTCACTTTTGAGTCACTTATTTTGGGACGGAGGGAGTATTTGATTGTAGATGGTCACTTGAGATAGATTTAAGTCTAAGATTAACTAGGGAGGAAGCATATAGATGCATGACGCTGTAACAATCGAAAGTCACCATAACAAATCCAAGTTTGACAAATCCAATGAGGTGGGTGGACACAGAAAGATCACGAGGTTCAAGTAGGAGAGTAGTTAGTGAAAATTTCATCAAAAAATTATTAGTAAGAAGATAAACACGATGCACTTGGTCTTATGTTGGTCATGTTTATCATAACAAGCTGGTGCACTTAACAGAAATATTACTGTTGAGGTGTTATCACGTCTCCACGAGACATTCATTTCAAATATATTTTGAATGATGGTTGATTGCATGACATTTCAAATATTACTGTTGAGGCCGACTAAAAGGCGACATGTTCAACAGTTTAGGTGTGGCGGAGATGCGTATGCTGAGATGGATGTGTGGCCAAACGAGGAAGGATCGAGTCCGGAATGATGATATATGAGATAGAGTTGGGGTAGCACCAATTGAAGAGAAGCTTGTCCAACATCGTCTGAGATGGTTTGGACATAATCAGCGCAGGCCTCCAGACCTCCAGTGCCTAGCGGACGGATAAAATGTGCGGAGAATGTCAAGAGAGGTCGGGGTAGGCCGAATTTGACATGGGAGGAGTCCGTTAAAAGAGACCTGAAGGATTGGAGTATCACCAAAGAACTAGCTATGGACAGGGTGCGTGGTAGCTTGCTATCCATGTGCCGGAGCCATGAGTTGGTCACGAGATTTTATGGGTTTCACCTCTAGCCTACCCCAACTTGTTTGGGACTAAAGGCTTTGTTGTTGTTGTTGTTGATTGCATGACATTTTCCAAAGAAATAAAATATAACAATACATACTAAAGTGTCTAGCCGCGCAAGCGCGTAGCCAATTGTTAGTTACCCACCTTTTATCTGCCACTGATCTCTTGAACTGTGCACAAGCTTAATTACCCTCAAATTTATATTTCAAAGTTCCAAAATTGAGTAACTACTTGTAACGATTTCTTTGGGCGTTCTCAGATGCTCTCCTGTTGTAGGCTTGTTCTCTAAAACCAGGTCATGTGCTGCTTACGTATCTATATTTTTGCCACAAGAGCCTTGTTGTTTCTGTCTGCTTTTACTTTTTCCATCTCGTTTAAACCGTGTCTGGTTTTTGCACTTGTGTTCTGTGGAATAGGTTGCGTCCTACAAGCTCTAGAGTTGGATGCTATAAGAGAACATGCAGTTGTGAACTGTGGGTAGGAAAAGGCAACATTCCTAGCTGGTTGAGTTGGAGAAAATATTAGTGGTTTTCTTAACGCGTGAAGCTTTAGTGTCCTACTATTCGATATGTTTGCTCAACATTGTTGTACCAACTTCACATGCTGCTTGTTTCAATTACCGCAGGTACAGAGCTGTCACGAGCGCATATTACAGAGGTGCTTTGGGAGCTCTGCTAGTCTATGATATCACCAAGCGTCAGAGCTTTGACCACATACCTCGCTGGCTGGAGGAACTCCGAGGTCACGCAGACAAAAACATTGTCATCATGCTGGTTGGCAATAAGAGCGACCTTGAAGATGAGCGGGCTGTAAGCACTGAGGATGCCAAAGAGTTTGCCGAGAAGGAGAACCTCTTCTTCCTGGAGACGTCCGCGCTGCAGGCCACCAATGTCGAAAATTCCTTCCAGACTGTCTTGTCAGAGATCTTCAAGATCCACAGCAAGAAGAACATTGTGACTGACCCAAAGGCCAATGGTGCTGCGCCGCCGCTGGCCGGCAAGAAGGTTCTTGTCCCAGGCCCAGCACAGGAGATCCCAAAGAGCAAGTGCTGCAGTTCTATGTAATCTCTACTACCAGATTTGTTGGATTTGTGTGTGTTTTGAGAATATTCACGCTGTCTGGATATAGATCCCTACTGAGATAGTCTTAGGTTTCAAGTATTGGTTCATTTGGTGAGATGGATGGGGTCGGTGGCAGAGCAAGATTTTGCGCTCATCTCCACTGACTATGAGGTTAGGGATGAGCAGATGAACTCCCTTTTCATAGGTCCGAGCTGTGGGATTGATTATCAATTGCCGTATATGATGGCTCAGGACACCGTGAAGCCTTGATGTAATGTTTTATATATATATATCCCTCCATTACTAAATACTATGTCTATAGAGATTTCAATATGAACTAGATATGAATGCATATAGACGTAATTTAGAGTGTAGATTCACCGATAAATCGCGTGTGAACATGCAGCCACGTGAGGTCGTTATCATCACCGCTCGTTATGACATGATTTATGATACTCTAATACATTGATGTTGTATAATGTTTTCTGGCATATGCATACATCAACTGGTATAGTTCTTGTATTGCCTCTGCACCCAAAGTGTGTATTGATTAAAATTGATTGCATGGCAGTGCCAACGGCTAGCTGCACGACGACTCCTCTCGGTCTTTTTAGACGCACTGCTTGCTTGCTTGCTTCGGCTGTTCATTCTAATTTGTTCTCCTTCTCCACTCCACTTGGTCTTTTTGAAGTTCCAAAGCATGTGTTCGTCCATGTTTCAGAGTAGTTCAACACCATCTCCATCGCACCACATGGCCTCTCGGTCTTTTTAGACGCTCTGCTTGCTTGCTTTGGCTGTTCATTCTAATGTGTTCTCCTTCTCCATCCCTCTTGGTCTTGCTGAAGTTCCAAAGCATGTGTTCGTCCATGTTCCAGAGTAGTTGAACAGCATCTCCATCGCACCACATGGCCTACCAGATGCCTCCACTATCTCTCATCCGTTGCCCCGAATGCAGTTTTTGAAAGTGGGAGAACAAGTACGTACATCACTTCAGCGCGCGGACCTGCTGGTCATGGCCATGATCTTCCTCCACAAGCTCTGAAGTTTATTCCCTCTGCATAGGGAGTGCTGCAGTATTTTAAATCTATTTTTCTTGTGCTCTATGCAGTGCATGTATCGGCCATGGCCATGATCTTTCTACACAGAACTATGAAGTTTACTCCCTCTGTGTAGGGACTGCCGTTCTTTTTTTTAAATATTTTTTGTGCTCTTTGAACTGCATGTACCCGCTAATATGTTATGCTTGTTAGGAATGCAACTTAGTATTATCAGGAGGCAATTGCCATCATATATACATGTACAAGGGAGGCCAAAGGCCGGAATGCAAAAGGCCAAAGGCCACCATAAATATAACTCTAACACCCCCCCCTCAAACTCATGGTGAATCCACAACACTGAGTTTGGAGAGATAAAATCCATGATGCGCTCTAGTCTGAGCCTTCGTGAAAAAGTCCGCCAGCTGTAACTCGGAAGGCACATACTGAAGAGCAATAATATGGTCCTGCACACCAGCGCGCACAAAGAAAGCATCAACACCAATATGCTTTGTAAGCTCATGTTTCACTGGGTCCCGCGCAATACTGATAGCACCTGTACTGTCTGACAAGAGTGTAGTAGGTGCAGTAACAGTAACACCAAAATCCTCAAGTAACCAGCGTAACCAAGTCACCTCTGCTGTGAGAAGAGCCATAGCTCGCAACTCAGCCTCTGCACTTGAACGGGAAACTGCAGTCTGTTTCTTCGTCTTCCAGGCAATGAGGGAACCACCAAGAAAGACACAGTAAGCAGAAAGTGAACGGCGATCCGAAGGATCACTAGCCCAGGTAGCATCCGAATAGGCCTGGAGCTGTAACGAGCTAGAACGAGGAAAGAAGAGACGGTGGGAGATCGTGCCACGAAGATATCGTAGAACACGAAGAAGGTGACTATAGTGAACCGAAGTGGGAGAAGAAACAAACTGACTCAGGATATGGACAGGATAGGAGATATCCGGACGAGTGACAGCGAGATAGACAAGACTCCCAACAAGATGACGATAACGAGTCGGATCGGACAAGGGCTCACCATCAGTAGCACGAAGGTGAACATTAAGCTCCATAGGAGTCTCAACAGTGCGCTCATCACTAAGAGCCGCACGAGCAAGAAGATCCTGGATATACTTTTCTTGGGAAATAAAAAAGCCATCAGAGGTGGAGGAAATCTCAATCCCAAGAAAGTAACGAAGTGGACCAAGATCAGACATAGAAAACTGCTCACTGGGACGAGCCTTGACAAAGGCGATGTACTCAAGATCATCGCCGGTGATGATCATGTCATCAACATATAGAAGAAGAAGAGTGCGACCACGAGCAGAAATGTGGACAAACAGTGCTGGATCATGAACACTGGGTAAAAAACCAGCTGCAGTGACAACCGAGGCAAAACGCTCAAACCAGACATGGGGGGCTTGCTTAAGGCCATAGAGGGAGCGACGAAGACGACAAACCATGCCATCAGGAACTGAATACCCAGGTGGTGGCTGCATATAAACTTCCTCACGCAACTCTCCATTAAGAAAAGCATTCTTAACGTCGAGCTGAGACACGGACCAGTGGCGAACAGAGGCCACAGTGAGAAGTGTGCGAACAGTGGTCATATGGGCCACATGAGCAAAGGTCTCATCGTAATCACGACCATGCTCCTGCTGAAAGCCACGAGCCACAAGACGAGCTTTATAACGCTCAAGAGAACCATCAGAGCGAGTCTTAATCTTATAGACCCACTTACAAGTGATGGGGCGAACATGAGGAGGAAGAGAAACCAGATCCCATGTGCCGGTGCGTTCAAGGGCAGCAATCTCCTCTGCCATGGCAAACTGCCATTCAGGATGAACAAAAGCATCACAATAAGAAGTCGGCTCAACAACGGTCGAAAGACCATAGCGAGAAGGAGAATATCGATCAGGGGGTGGACAAGGCCGAGAACGAAGACCATAAGTCGACTGAGAGGAGGAAGACGATACATCAGAAGTAGAGGGCACATCAGTAGACTCATCCACAACACGTCGACGACGAGTATAGTGGAATGGAAAGGAGGGGACATGTGGAATCACTGGAGGTGGAGACGGGGAATGTATCGGTGATGAAGGTGGAGAAGAGGAAGGTATCGGTGATGAAGGTGGTGAGTCATGCGACGAGAGAGGAGAAAAAACCATAGGGGATGACTGCGTCGGATCTGCAACAGCAGGACGCGGAGTAGGAATACTACTGGGCACAATGGGAGGTGTATCCGGAAAGGTAAGAAATGAGATGTCCTCTGTGGAAAAGGCCGGGGAGGATGGACGAGGGTAGTAGGGACGAGACTCATCAAAGGTGACATCCCGGGAAATACGCATCCGACGACCGGCGGGATCCCAACACCGATAGCCCTTATGCTCATCACTGTATCCGAGAAAGACACACTCAACAGACTGAGTGGTCAGTTTGGTGCGTTCACGAGGGGCAAGCAAAACATAGCAAACACAGCCAAACAAACGAAGGGACGAATAATCAGGAGAACGACCAGAAAGACACTCAAGAGGAATACCACCCTGTAGAGCAGCAGATGGCTGAATGTTGATGAGATAGGTGGAAGTGGTAATAGCCTCAGCCCAGAAGTGAGGCGGGAGAGAGGCAGCGATCATCATCGCACGTGCCGTCTCAAGAAGGTGACGATGCTTGCGCTCAGCCACACCATTCTGAGCATGAGCACCAGGACAAGAGAACTGAGCAAGAGTACCCTGCTCAGCAAGGAATCATCGCAACACATGGGAGATATACTCACCAGCCGAATCTGCGCGAAAAACACGAATGGGAGTAGAAAACTGGGTATGAACCATGGCAACAAATTTCTTGTATATAGATAAGACCTCACTACGAGAAGACATGAAATAGATCCAAGTGTACCGAGAAAAATCATCTATAAAGATAATATAGTAGCGATGACCCCCTTTCGAAGCGAAGGGAGCCGGAGCCCAAACATCAGAGTGAACGAGATCAAAAGGGCGCTCGGACACTGACTCACTATGAGGATAAGGTAGCTGAATCTGCTTACCAAGCCTACAACCCAGACAATCCAATGAAGCATTACCGGAGACAGGCCCCAGAACACCGCGATGAACCAAAGACGAGAGACGAGAACCACATAAATGGCCAAGACGATGATGCCACTGCTGAAAAGAGCTGGTAGATACAGCAACAGGGGCTGCGAGACTGGCGTCGGTGGCAGCGGAGGGAAGATGAAGCCAGTCAAGCTCCCAGAGACCATCAGAGCGTCGAGGGCCAGCACCAAGCAAAGCGCCCGTGCGACGATCCTGAACAGAACAGGAATCAAAATCAAGAATGACCCTACAACTAGAGTCAACAATCTGACCACCAGATATGAGCTGCATAGTAAGTCGAGGAACATGAGCGACAGAAGGAACATGAAATGAAGAAGTGTTAAGAGTGCCTCGACTAGCTACAGGGAGGGGAGTGCCATCAGCTGTAAGAACACGAAGAGGAGACTCGACGGGTCGAACGAAGGTCAAAGTAGAAGAATCATAAGTCATATGAAAAGATGCTCCAGTATCAAGAATCCATGGGGATGTACCTGAATGAGTAGAAGGTGGTTTCTCAATGCCAGAAGAGTCAGTCACAGAACCTGCAGAACCAGTCGGTGAAGACTCTGAAGCAGCAAGCAGACTTCGGAGCTGCGCAATTTCACGCGCAGACAGGGACACAACGAAAGAGGTCGAGGTAGGAACACCAGCCGCTTGTAGAGTCGACCGAGAGTAGCGAGTCGATGTAGAGCAACCACCGTCGCCCGCGGAAGCTGCGAGAGGAGTCGGCATAGAGCGACCACTGCCACGCGCAGAAGCCGCACGAGGAGTCGGCGTCGAGCAACCACCGCCACGCGGAGAAACCACGAGAGGAGTCGGCGTCGAGCGACCACCGCCGCGCGCGGAAACCGCGAGAGAAGTCGATGTAGAGCGATCACCACCGCGCGCGGAAACTGCAAGAGTCGACGAAGAGCAGCCACCACGACATGTAAAAGCCGCAAACGAGTCGACGAAGAATGACCACCACGGCCCACGGAAGCATCGAGAGGAGTCGACACAAAGTGACCATTGCCATCCAAAAATATCGGAGTAACAGACTGCAAGGCCTCAGGAGGAGCACCGAGTAAAGATGGAAGGTGCATGGGTGAGCTGACATTGGACAGACAACCATCGCCTGAAGACAATGACATAGTACCTTTTTTTTGGAAAGGGCCGGCCAACTCTAACCAGGCAAGGCCAACGAGCAGAGCCAATAGCCGAAGGATTATCAGTACGTAGCGAGTCAGACAAATCACGGCGGCCCACCAGCAGCCCAAGTCAACACGCGCCCGCGGAATTCCAGGATCGATCTGAACGAGGAATTGAAACAACCGAAAGTTTCTCACACGACGACGGAGGGCTGCAGCACGGAGGGCCGGACGGGCGGCCGGCGGCAACGGGCCGAAGGAGCCGGCGGAGATGGGCGGAAGGGGCCGGCGGCGTCCGGAAGACGGGGCCGGAGGAGCAGCCGGGCGGCGGCCGGAGGGGTGCCGGTCGGCGGCCCGAGGAGCGCCGGGCGGCGGCCGAAGGAGCAGCGCCCGATGGGCTGCGGGCGGCGGGCGGCAACCGGCGGGGCGCCAGTCGGCGGTCCGAGGAGCGCCGGGCGGCGGCCGGAGAAGCATCACCTGATGGGCTGCGGGCGGCGGCCGGCGGCCCGAGGAGCGCCGGGCGGTGGCCTGAGAGGGATGAACCAGTTGGAGATGCCGGACGATGCAAGACGCAGGAGAGCGGCGGCCTTCTGCCACGCTCTGGAGTGGAGACAACAACGATCAAGTAGAAGGAAAACGGCAACAGCGGAGACGAGGGAGCGGCCACGCCGAGCAAGAAGACGACCGAGATGCGATGGAAGGATCAAGCACGAGTTGCACGTGCGAAAAAATTTGACCTAAGCTCTAATACCATGTTAGTAATGCAACTTAGTATTATCAGGAGGCAATTGCCATCATATATACATGTACAAGGGAGGCCAAAGGCCGGAATGCAAAAGGCCAAAGGCCACCATAAATATAACTCTAACAATGCTTGCTCACCCAGGCTAGGAGGTGGTCTATCAATAAATTTTCTAGGAACCGCTGTGTGCATGCAGCAGCGTTTTCACAAGTTTGTAATCAAGCAGCGTTTTCACAAGTTTGTAATCAACCCATACGTAATTAGTCGACCCCTAATCATGAAACAAATGTAAACACATTGAGGCCTTGTTTGGCACAAGCTTTTTTCCAGCCCCCAAGGGGTTGGGGATTGCAGGGGATTTGGTGATACCCTCCCCTTCACCCAATCCCCTCAAATCCACCATATCCCCTCCCATTTCAATCCCCTACATTCCCTTGCACATACAAATACTGTTTCAGATGTGAGGATTGCCTTTGTACTATTGGATAATCAAAATAAAAATGTGATCTTTCTAGATCATTATAGCAACTACATAATTCTGCATGACTTGGAATCAATATCTCATCATAACACCAACGCTTCAGCACAACCATAACATAATTTTGCGACAAAGATTATTGGATAATAAAAATAAAAATGTGATCTTTGGGTCATAACAACAACATAATTTTGCATGACTTATGTTTGAAACAACGATAATGCAACACAACCACACAATAGCTTGCCCTTTGATGATGTTTACATCCATCTGATAATGCAAGGCATGTCTACTTGAGCAGTAGCTCAGGACTAATTATGTTTTTGCAGACCAAGAAAGGCCGAGTATTATTGCAGACCAAGAAAGGATGACAAATGATGTTGTAATGGAGATGAGTTGCTCTTTCGATGTCATGATCATCCAGTTTTTGAGTGGCCAAATGTGCTTCCTCTGGTGCCTGAGAACCTGATGAAACAAAAAAAAGATGAACATGCTTGTTTATACTTGAAAGAACAATCAGGAAAGCATGTGCTCAAGTAGTCTGTATGTGCTCAAGTTTGACACCGATCTAGGAACGCTCCACTCTATCTTAACTGAATGTCGTGTTATCAAATCTGAAATGGAGCTTGCCATCATTCACTATGCTAATGATGTTAGCTTAGAAGCACATATTCAATATGCAAGACTGGCTGTTGATTCTAAGCTAGTCAAACACTGAATTGTTTTAAGTTACTGTTCCCATGCCAAAGCTAGATACATGAAAGAACTTTTACAAAACCTTTTTGCAAAAGAAAACTACATCCAGAGGAATCTGCATATATGTGTTGTTTGTTACTATTACCTCAGCTTGATACTAGTCATGCTGGAGAATCTTCAGCTCCAACATATCATTTCAATGATTTCCTTTCCAATTTATGTATTCTGAAGATTAAAACACTATTCAAATTTCTTCTATGGACTATAACTACTGGTCCTCACTGTATATCTATAAATTCTTCGCCTAGGTATATATCTCTTCGAGATCATTGTAGCAGTCTTACCTAGTTAGCGGTACTGATGTTATTTCAATAGCAGAATGCAGTTATCAGGGGTCTACTCTACTATGTACCTTGTTGGTAACTTGGTAAGCCAGCATGTGAAATCCAATATAGACTTGTAGTACGTAAACTGATTCCAACCAGGGTAGAAAAATGGAGAATGCTGCACGATATAGACTTGGATAGGAACTTCTGAACTCATGTCTAACGAATAGGTCATTTGTTCTAGTGTTGTTTTAGATTATTGCATGCTAATATGAACAATCCTTTTAAGAACTTGAGCATGCCAAATAAAAGAAATAGTGGTGCACTGATGAAGCCAATAGACTGCAAATACACTTCCCTGATATAAGTATGCTTGTTTATACTTGAAACAACAATCAGGAAAGCATGTGCATTCAATCTACCAACAATCCATAACAAGAGAAGCAGACAAGCATGAATCACTCCAAGCTCAAGTATTTGCACCATTTCTTTGTCATACATTAATCAAGCTAATGTCAGTGCCAAACTTTACACACATATACAAGCCCCAACTCTTATTTATCATCAATCGCCACCACCGGATGGCGATTCCGCAGCAAAGGAGCCAAGAACAATTCGTTCTATTCCATCCATGAGCAGCTAATCTGATCCCCAAACAATCAGATTGATTGATTGATTTAGGATGCATAAATCATAAATCAAGAACTCCAAGAAACCGAAAATGCCAGGTTAATGGTGAGACCAACGGTGATTGACAGTGACCCAAGCATATTAGCAAAACTACATATTTCTACACATATTGATTGACAGTGACCCAAGCATATTAGCAAGAACTAAAATTACACAAGGCCGTCTAAGAATCATAGGAGCACACCAATGGTGAGACCAATGATTGAAACCCTAGACAGAGGGGAGGGGAGGGGTGAGGTGGAACCAGTCCATACCGGCGAGAATGCCAGGTTACTGGAAGGATCTAGACGTCGGAGGTGGCAGGGGATGAGGCGTGGACGGCGACGACGGCAAGAGCCAAGGCCGACAGCGTGTACGACGGCGGCGGCGGAAGGACTGGTCGTGCTCGGCTTGGACGGAGTCAAAGAAGGCAATCCAGCGGCGAACTGCTAGACGGAGGGCGGATGGTGGAGGAGGCGGCGCCATCACGGCCGGGGAGAAATTTTGCGAGGGGGAGCTCGCGTCTCCTCTCACATGGGTATTGAGGGTTTCGGCGTGTAATTTTGGGGATGGGCTGGTCCAATACCGGGGTACCGAATGGGCCCGTCGGGATTTTTGGGGATTTCTATACCGGGCCGGCAAAATACACATCAAGCCCGGAAATACACTCGTGCCGAACGAGGCCTGACAGAAACGTAAATACACCAAACATGACGTTGGGCGTGTACTGGCTCAAGGAAGATTTACAGAAACAGGGGACGGGGGAGGGGGCATGCTTAATGATGACACACCCAACGTCAAGAGCACTTATGCCACTCCCCAACGAACTGCGGGTAATAGACAAGGTTGTATTCCGAAACGACTCATTGGCGATCTATCCCGACCGCGCGCGGAGCGCGTCCTATTCTCTTTCCCTTTCTAGCTCGTTTCCTTATCTGGAAAAGCCCACCCGACCGCTATCTATCCCTTTTTCCCTTTCGCCCTGCCGCTTCCCCTCTTGGCCGGCGGCTCCTCCCTCGCGGCAGCGACCAATACGGCGAATAGGGCGAGGCGCCGCGGCCGCGCGAGCGCCCGCGAGGTCACAATGATTGCGGCGAGGCGCCACATCCGCACAGGCGACAACGGCCAATACGACGAGGCACAGCGGCCGCACGGGCCCCACAAGGTCTAGGGGTGGCTGCGGCCCATTCGGTGAGGCGGCGACTATCCGGTGGCCGTACGTCCTCCAGACTGGGCTCGAACTCTCGCCGTGCGTCCTCATCCGCATCACCAAGCTTCCCAGTGCCGTCCCGTCGCCTCCTTGATAGAGGCAAATGGTGTAGGGTGGAGACCCTAAGGCCGATCTTTCACGAAATGGAGGGGATCCCGCGAAGAACACGATGAACACGGGGAAGGACGGAGAGAAATCACAAGGGAAAACACTCAATAACAAGTCCAATCACACATCCACTAGACTAACAACACATAGATCCACAAGGTACATGAACAACAAAGGGAAAGATACAAGGTAGAGTTCATCTCCAAGAGGAGGTCTTGATGATATCCCGGAGGATCTTTCCGTTAAAGGGCTTAAATCCCGTAGGATCTTCTCACATGCTCACATGGAGGTCTTGAACTCCATGGGAGTGGTAGTCTCTCTCTCTCTCAAGAGTAGAGTGGTACAAGTGATAGAGGCACAGGTGTCCCGTCTTTCGATGAGGTGGTGGCTATCGTTTTGGAGGAAGTCGACTTTGACGATCCGACTACGAACGTGCGAGGACGTCGTGCCTTAGCAATCGCTAAACCAACTCCGAGAGGTTATTGACCATGCCGGTGCAAGATCAACTTGATCACGAAGGTCTGTTTCCTGCAGGCAAACAAAGAACAAACAAGAAACTGAGATTGCAATCTGGATATTGCGAATTCAAGAGGAAAGCTTTATTGATCAAGTGGGGTTCTGTGACATCTTTGTCTGGTTGTTGAACACAAACGAAGTACGCGAAGTTACAGATTTGGCGAACTTTAATCTAAACGAAACCCAACGTCTAAACGACGCCCTAAGGGCTATACATATGGGGGAAGAGGGGGGAATTTCGTGGCCCTTGGAGGAGGAGCCCGAAACCAACCCTAACTCTTGTTTCCCCACACATACGGACTCTAAAAACAGCCTATACTCAAGTATTTCGAAATTACATGGGCCTGGCCCAATAATAAGGTGACCCAACACCTATAATAGCCTCTGGACGAAATTTATGAAGTGGCATCTTGTATATTCCGTCCAAGGCTTCACGCACTCATTATGGTGGCTTCAAAGTCCTGAAATCATCACTTGTAACTCCGTTCTTGTTCCCCTTGCGCATGCCATCATCTCCATGCTTGATCTTACTCCAATGTTCATCCTTCTTGTCCAAGCAAGGCCCTTCATTTATAAGCAAGACAAATGTATCCAATTTAGGCAGCATCATATTCTCATGAACATTAGAATCATTACCAAGAAACGAAAGTATCTGGTAATTTAATTGGCGTGCGCGAGCTCTAGTAATTGGTCATGTATATGTGTCAGTTGGGGCTGTGGGTGTAACCTTGTTAGTGATGTCCTCGTCATCCTCCCCTTCTTGAATTGAAGTCGTCCCCGACGGAAGCTCATCTTCCTCACCCAAGTAAGGCTTCAAATCTGCAATGTTAAATGTGGGACTAACCCCAAAATCTACAGGCAACTCAAGTTTATACGCATTATCATTTATTTTCTCTAACACCTTGAAAGGACCATCAGCACGTGGCATTAGCTTTGACTTGCGCAAATTAGGAAACCTATCCTTACGCAAATGTAACCAAACAAGATCTCCAGGTGCAAAGACAACACGTTTTCCACCCTTATCTACAATAAATTTATATTTAGCATTCATGCGCTCAATATTTTCTTTAGTTAACTCATGCATTTTTAAGATCAATTCAGCACGTTGTTTAGCATCAAAATTAACCTTCTCCGAAGATGGAAGATGCAACAAATCAATAGGTGCACGAGGTAGGATGCCATAGACAATTTCAAAAGGGCACATCTTAGTAGTAGAATGCACCGAACAGTTATAAGCAAATTCAATATGAGGCAAGCATTTTTCCCACATTTTCTTGTTATTCTTCAAAACAGCCCTAAGCATAGTAGACAAAGTTCTATTGACTACTTCAGTTTGTCCATCAGTTTGGGGTGACAAGTAGTAATAAAAAGCAGTTTAGTCCCCAACTTAGCCCATAAACATCTCCAAAAGTGGCTAAGAAATTTAGTATCACGATCTGAAACAATAGTATTTGGCACACCATGCAAGCGAATAATTTCACAAAGAACAAATCAGCAACATTAGCAGCATCATCGCTTTTATGACATGGTATAAAGTGTGCAATCTTCGAGAACCTATCCACGACAACAAAAATGCTATCCCTCCCTTTCTTTGTTCGAGGTAAACCCAAAACAAAGTCCATAGATATATCTTCCCAAGGAACACTAGGGACAGGCAAAGGCATATATAAACCATGAGGATTGAGTCGTGACTTAGCTTTTTGACATGTAGTGCAGCGAGCAACAAAACGCTCAACATCCCGTCTCATTTTTGGCCAAAAGAAATGTGTAGCAAGTACGTCCTCCGTCTTCTTCACGCCAAAGTGTCCCATTAATCCTCCTCCATGCGCCTCCTGCAACAACAAAAGACGAACAGAGCTAGCTGGAATGCATAGCTTGTTAGCACGAAACACAAATCCATCATTAACGACGAACTTGTTCCATGTTCTCCCTTCTTTACAATTCTGCAATACATCTTTAAATTCAGCATCATGCACATATTGATCTTTGATGGTCTCCAAACCAAATATTTTAAAGTCAAGTTGTGAAAGCATAGTATAACGACGAGACAATGCATCAGCAAGCTTGTGTTTAATAACATAAGGGAAAGTCTCTATGAATTCAACCCATTTAGCATGTCTACAGTTCAGTTTTGCTTGACTTTTAATGTGCTTCAAAGATTCATGATCAGAATGTATAACAAATTCTTTGGGCCATAAATAATGTTGCCATGTTTCCAAAGTCCGAACAAGAGCATATAATTCCTTATCATAAGTAGAATAATTCAGACTAGGCCCACTCAATTATTCAAAAAACTATGCAACAGGTTTACCATCTTGTAATAACACACCTCCTAACCCAATTCTACTAGCATCACATTCAAGCTCAAAAGTCTTATTAAAATCAGGAAGTTGGAGTAAAGGAGCATGTGTCAACTTATCTTTCAATACCGTGAATGCTTCTTCCTATGCAGTACCCCAAACAAAAGGCACATCCTTCTTTGTAAGCTCATTGAGAGGTGCAGCAATGGTGCTGAAATCTCTCACAAAGCGACTATAGAATCCAGCGAGGCCAGGGAAACTCCTCACGTGTGTGACCGTTTTGGGTTGCAGCCAACTCTCAATAGCTTCAATCTTGGCTTTATCAACCTCAATTCCACGTGGAGTAACAACGTAGCCAAGAAAAGATACTCGGTCGGTGCAAAAGGTGCACTTTCCAAGGTTAGCAAACAAACATGCATCACGTAGAGCAATAAAAACAGCACATAAATGTTCCAAAGGTTCCTCCAAAGATCTGCTATAAATCAATATATCATCAAAGTATACTACCACAAATCGTCCAATGAAAGCACGTAAAACTTCATTCATTAATCTCATGAAAGTACTAGGTGCATTAGTTAACCCAAAAGGCATGACTAACCACTCATATAATCCAAACTTAGTTTTAAATGTTGTTTTCCATTCATCTCTCAATTTCATACGAATTTGATGGTATCCACTATGCAAATCAACTTTGGAGAATATTGTAGAGCCACTCAATTCATCAAGCATATCATCTAGCCTAGGAATAGGATGACAATAACGAATAGTAATATTATTAATGCCTCTACAATCAACACACATACGCGATGTACCATCCTTTTTCGGCACTAAAATAATAGGAACGGCACAATGACTAAGGTATTCGCGTATATAACCTTTGTCGAGTAGCTCCTGTACTTGACGCATAATCTCCTTCGTCTCCTCTGGATTGGTACGATATGGTGCGTGGTTGGGTAGCGATGCACCGGGAATTAAGTCAATCTGATGCTCAATCCCTCGAATAGGTGGTAATCCCGGTGACATGTCTTGTGGAAAGACGTCTGTGAACTCCTGCAAAATGTTAGTGACAGCACGAGGCAAAGAGGAAGGCTCATCCTCGAATGAAAATAATGTCTGTTTGCACACAAAAGCATAGCAAACAGATTTGCTTAAATCTAGATCATCAATATCAGATTTCGTGGCAAGTAAGCATCCACTTTTTAATTTAATTTCGGATGCAACATGAGATGATGGTGTGTTATTAGGATTCATTTGTTGCTCAAATTCTTTTGCCATAATCTGATTTTCACTCTTATTTTGCTCTTGTTTTGCTTTATTTGCTCTATTAATATCATCTTTCAAAATGGAATCAGGAGGCATAGGAAGCAAAGTAATACGTTTATTCTTATGAACAAGAGTATACTGATTGTTTCTACCACGGTGTACATAATTTTTTATCAAATTCCATGGTCTACCAAGTAATAAGGAACATGCTTGCATGGGTACCACATCACAATCAATATAATCAACATATGTGGAGATACTAAAATGCACACGAACAATACATGTTACCTTAACCTTGCCGCTGTTGTTGAACCATTGGATGTAGTAAGAATGTGGATGTGGTCTTGTGGTGAGAGATAACTTCTCCACCATCTTCATGCTAGCCAAGTTATTGCAGCTCCCTCCATCTATGATGACACGAACAGAAAGTTCCTTCACAACTCCCTTTGTATGGAACAAATTATGCCTCTGATTTTGCTCTGCTTGTGTGACCTGCACACTCAAAACACGTTGAGCAACTAAACAATCATACCTGTCAGCGTCTTCAGGAGCCATGTATCGCGTCTCATTTTCAGAATCATCTCCACCATGTTCTTCACGTGTACTAAGAGCCAAAATCTCCTCATCATAGTCACTAGCGGACTCATAACCACCATCCTCGGTTGCAATCATGACACGCTGCGATGGACATTTGCTCGCATAGTGACCACGACCAGTGCAACAACGACATATAACATCATGTGTTGGCCCATTGGATGCCATGGATGAAGAAGAGCTCTGCGCAGGACTGGAAGGTGTACTCCTGGTTGATGGTGGTGGTGCCTGTTTGCTTTTATCACGACTAGAAGTGACGAATGAAGTAGGCGGTGGTGCAGCCGGACGTGTCGAAGTAGATGATGCACGCGGTGTCCATGATGAAGGTCGACCTACAAAAAAATTAGTTCGTGCCAAGGCCTGTCGATCCTGCACTTCACGTTCTGCTTTGGAAGCAAGATGGAATAAACGAGTGATATTATTATACTCCTTATACTCTAGAATTGTGTGAATCTCTCTATTTAAGCCACCCATAAAACGTGCAAGCATAGTGTGGGGACCCCGACTTAAGAGTCGAGATCACCGAATGCACGTGTACAGTGATCCCAGAGATCAATGCTCACTGAACACACATAAGCTGAATAACAAGAGTCTTACATCCATACATACCGTCTTACACAAATTATGGCCATTATGGCCAAGTCTTACATAGATAAATCCTCACGGGCTAAATAGCAAATAACTCAAATAGCGGAAGTCTTCGATGATAAGTAGAACCCATGTCATCTGCCTGAACCCTACAGGCATTCTGACTGGGATATCGTCCTAGTTCGCATGTTCGTCTCCATAGAACTCTTCTTCATATTCCTGTTCCTCCATGCCTGGCCAATTAAATAACCAGTGGCAAGCCAATGAGTACTTTGAATGTACTTGCAAGCAACCCATGATTTGGTTCAAGTAACAATGCAATTGAACAACAATGAGCAATCTAGCAATGAGCTAGCATAGATATTCTACCATCAAGTATATGCATCAATGACTTTATGTAACCTCGAGAACAGGTTACCGATATCAACATGAATAGGATTCATCTCATCGAGTCAAGTCACCACCTTGACTCATCACACACACATACTTTCACCGATACAGTAAAATTCTGGACATAGTTTAAGTAGCACCTCCCAACTGTCCATGACCGTGGACGCGGCTATTCGAATAGTTTTACACTCTGCAGAGGTTGCGCACTTTACCCACAAGATCCGGGAAGCTTTCGTGTCACCCACGATCCTGCAGTACCTCAAGTACTCGGGGGAAGCACCCGGTCATTATCTTTCCTTAGACGATACTAACATAGGGTCCACTCGTTGGTACACGGCCCTCGAGTACAAACAATAGATCATGGGACTTGCCCTAATTTCAATGTCACGCGTACCCGAAGGGACCAACGGTGTGTCCGGTGCCCTGTGAAAACAGTCATGGTCGTCTATCCAAGCACGACCCCGTCCCGGGAAAGACCTCAAGTCTTCCCGTCACTAGTAATGCGGGCACCATGCTAGTATCGGCCTAAGTAATCAATAAAGCCCCGTCCCATAAGGGGTAGAGTGGTTGCACATGTTTGGTTGGGATGGTAGTCACACATAAATCTAATCCATCATTTCACCCATGCACAAGATCTTTACCGGCACATCACTTCTTCCTCAAGTGATGACCTAACTCAATATCACCCTCGGGCATTAGGGGCACCCGATGGGGTTTATGAAAAGAATGCAACCACGAAGGTTTCATGGCACACATGCATCACTAAGCATCACTACTAACCATTTGCATTGCATCTAGCACATAGCAAGATCAAGAGTAAAGCATGCATCATATGGTGGTTTTAAACTAGGTTACCACCGTAACTCTTATCATCATGCATTCGGAAACAAACGGGTTCCGAAGAACACAAGTGTATCATGGTCAAAGGGCTGCTTGCCTAGATTGGCTTGGTCTTCAAAGTCTTCAAATCCTTCCCCACCTTCTTCTTCAGCAACCTCGTCAAATACGGTATCTAATCGTCGCAAAATAACAACGGGAAAATAAGACCACAATAAAAACAGAAAAATCAAAGTGCACAGAAAAATGTCAACCTATTTTTGTTAAATACTAGAGGGAAAACTAAGATGGCAAAAATTCTTAGTTTGAGTTTTGGAGTGGCAGAATGGAGTCTAAGAATATTTGAACAGAAGTTTTATTGTTCAAATATGAATTTAAATTTGAACAGAACAGAATAGGTTCATGGATATGTGTGAAAGTGACACCATTAAATAGGTTGGATTTTTACAAGTTTTTAGGAGTTGGAATTAATTCATTTGGACAAATATTTATTTCTGTGAAATTATTTGAAATAACCACAGAAAAGAAAAAGAGAAAAATGCCCTGTGCCACTGGGCCAGAACGGCCACAGTGCACGGCCCAGGGCGAATAGCCCACTGCACGGGCGCCAGCGCGCGCGCGCCAGGTTTTTAAACCTGACGACGGGGCCCGGCGGTCAGCGACAGAGAGGGGAGCGAGAGGGAGGTGAGGATGACAGGCGGGGCCCGCCCGTCATCTTGAACCTCGCAGCCAGAGAGACGGCGAGCTCACCAGCGGTGATACGGTGCACGGCGGGGCAAGCTACGGGCAGGAACAGGTTCAGCGGAGAGTCGCCGTTCCAGTGGTGGTGGTGCGGCTCGCCGGTAGGGCCTGGTTCGCCGGCGGCGAGGACTCATGGCGGAGGAGCGTCGGGAGGTTGCTGCTCCGTTTGATTCCGGCAGCTGCAGAGAGGGGAAAGAGGGGGAAACGCATCAGTGACTTGCTGTGGTGCTAGATCGAGCGAGAGGGAGGGCTAGGGCGACCTGTACTGGGCTGGTGATGGGAAGCCGCCGCGGCGGAGCTCAAGCTCGATCTCGAGCTCGGGCGGGTCTGGAGAGAGGCGAGTGGCTCAGGGAGGTGATTGAGAGAGGGAGGAGGCTGTTGGTGAAGAGAGGAGGGGCTCGGGGGCCCTATTTATAGGAGAATGGCGAGGTCCCGTGGACCTGTGCGCCGGCGAGCCTCTGCTCGTCGCCACAGTGCACGAGAGGCATTGGGGATACGTCTGGGGTGTTGCTGGACGAGTTCCAGGGCGGAGGGAAGGAAGAGGGGGAGCGGGGGAAGGTTCTGGAGCTGCGCGCGTACGAGGCCGACGAGTGGAGCTTGCGGGCGGCCGGCGCGCGTGTGAGGGCGTCCACTGGAGGGCGAAGGAGGAGGGGGACAGCGCCGGGGGGAGTCGTGGACGCCGAGGCGCATCGGTTGGCGCGAGAGGGGAGCACGAGGTGGTCGGAGGCGAGGGATTGGGCGAAGCTACAGTGCGGGTGCGCACTGTAGCGCGCTCTGGAGCGTGCTAATTGCATGCCATGGCATGCCGTTGGCTCACTGGTCGCGTCCGCCGTGTCTGGGGGGTCCAGCACGAAGTAAATAAACCAGCTGTGGCCTTGGATGCTCTGGATGCTCAGTGAGAGAGGAGTGAAGCTGGTAGATGGGTAGAAATGGGCTGTCCAGCAAGGTGAATTGGG